>PVJO010010074.1:47830-66180 GCA_004026905.1 Hystrix cristata
CAGCCCTTCCTGGCGGCTTCTTTTGGCGGGCTTGTATAACTGCCTGGCGGGCTTCTTCCTGGAACAAAGAACTTCCCGGCACAGGGTCATAAAAAGACAGACACACGTGACCACATCCTGGAGCTTTTGCAGACACAAGTGACCGCATAAAGAACTTCACATTCTGTACAAGTTTATCAGTGTGTTGTGCCTTTTCAAGGTAATTTAGTGTCGCACCAAGAGTCAGAAATCCTGAACTTAGAAACGGGTCTCATGGCGTCTTCTGTGAGAAGGCACACAAGCCCTGTGTCCTCCCTGGCAGGTTGGCCGTGAAGACTGAAGTAGTGAATAAACAGGCTCCAGGGTGACCATGGGTCCGTCACATACATGCAGCAGATCAGAGCTACGTGATAACCATCCTTGGGCGAGAGAGGGCTTAGCCCCAGGCCATGAAGTGTGTGGCTTCTCTGAGATCCTTAAAGCAAAGAATCTGAAGGGTACATCTCCTGAAGTGACTTTACTGGGGGGTGGAGAGATTAGCCCAAGTCACATACGATTGCACAGGCTCTGGTGTGGGCATTAAAATTCACGCATTGGCTCTCACGCGAGCTCTTCTGGTTCCTGTGGGCTCTCATGCAGCTTATATTTGTGACCTCTGAACTCTGAGAAAACATGTTAGCAATGTCAGGCCATTGAAAAGCACTACACATGTTGGGGGCTCTGGTCTGCCTGACTCGATGACAAGAAATGTTTATTATATACTATTACGCTCATTTGATGGATTACACGAAGAATTCAACTTTTTAAAAAATTGTAGTTATTAGCTCCTCCTCTGCCTCATGTTTTCTTAGAGAGTATCTTTGAAAAGGGACTCAGCAAAACCTGAATCAGAAGGGACGAGTGAGCGGCAGGAGTTATGTTTTAGAACCACCAGTACATGCGATCCTGTGTCTTGGTGTAGCTAGGTTACGTGGAACAGGGGAGCTGCAGAATGCCAGGTGATGGACAAGCAGACGCAAAGCACGTGTGCTTCCGTGGCCCCTGAGTGGGAGTGAAGCCAGAGAAAGATCTGGACTGCCCTATAACTTTGCACCAACTCCCTGTATCACGAAAACAAAATAAGACAAAAAATACTGGTCAAGTGCTTCCAAAGTCCACACACTGTGGTTTCCCAGCAGCCCCTTCCCTGTTTGATCAGTGAAAACTCTGGCTGTGTCCCGCGGAGCGGGGGCTCAGTGGCCATGGGTCACTCTGCACCTTTAGTGTATCACTCTGGCTGCCTCTGATCTGGAGGCCGGGGACTCTTTAAAGACCAGCGCAGCACATTTTAAATGTTTTGATGAAAGCTTCCAGTGCCTAAAAGAGCTACCCCAGAATGTTTCTGTCTTGAGATCATTTGTGATTTTAATTTTCTTTCTGCTCATCTGCGTTTTCTTTTGAGGGTTTTTTGAGACAGGAGGCGGCCGTGTAGCCCAGGCTGGCCTTGAACTCTGGGTAATCTTCCTGCCTCAGCCTCCCGAGTGCTGGAATTACAGGTGTACACTACCACGCCCGACACTCATCTACATTTTTTAAGGAGAATGTTGATCCCTTTCTCCTCCACATCTCGCAGTGGCCACCTCTTGAGCAGGCTCAGCATCCCTGAGCAATGTGATGAAGGAAAGACTTAGACTTGGTGCCACAGGACGGAAGGACAGCTCCCTTCCTTATCTTTTGCAGGATGCTGCTCACTTTCAGAATCGTCAAGGCCATGGAAAGAAACTAAGAGACTAAGCAGACTTTCACATTTCACCCACCACTGCGAAAAGCTCACCTAATATATCAGAGTAGCAATTAAAATGTTGTCGTGTAAACCCAGCAGCTGTTACCATGCCAACCAGGTGTTAAGCTCTTTTTTTCCAGCCCTTGTAAAATGGGCAGGGAGATGTTCGCCTTTTAAACTGACAAAGCTTTTCAGTGCTCTCCTTTTTTCTGTGTTTTCATTTTGTTTTGTTTTTGAGACAGGGTCTTGCTATGTAGTTCAGTCTGGCCTTGAACTCACTGTGTAGCTGGGGCTGGCCTCAAACTCCCAGCAACCCTCCTGCTTCAGCCTCCACAGTGCTGGGATTGCAGGTGTGTGCTGCCACAGCCGGCTTTTATCTGAATTTTCTCAAGGCTGGCCGACCAAGCAGTGCTGCTGATCACCAAGCTGGCTTGCTCTGGCCTAAGCCAGCAGGCCTGGAAGGAATCAGAGATCAGGTTACCACAGAGGTCCAGAAATACTGGGGAGGCCTCCCCACTCCCGGTTCCCTTCCCATCAGCCTGGTCCTTCCATCTCTGATTCCACTCTTGCTTCTACAGTTTCAAGGTGGAGACATGATCATGTCCAAATGTTGGGCCTTTGGGGCCCAGAACAAAGGACCAACACCAGCAAGTCTCAAGGCTGGAAGTGAGCCTGAGGCAAACCCTAGAATGCTCTGTTAACAGTCACGTAGGCTGACCTGCAGACACTGAGGCTAGGAATAAGGAGGAATTTCCAGATTCCACATGGTGGTAAGCCAGGAAGGGGCACTAGCTAGCGAGAGGATGAGAAATTTCTCCTCAGCACAGTCCTGAACTTCTTTGGTACTACAAAATGGGATTTGCCTACAAAAAGCAATGGAATGAACTAAATGGAGTCTGGTTTTCCTAACCCAGGACGCACGGGGCTGAGAAGAGAAGAAAGGCCCCAAGGGGTAGGTGTTCTCTAGGGGGAGGGAGGAGGACGTCCCCGTTAAACACAGGGGCTTCGCGTTTTAAATTTGAAACAGAGGAATTAATCTGAGAACAGAAATCCTATTTTTTCCATGTCTCCAGTCTGTTTCCTCCCTGGGCTTATAGCACTTCATAAATACCCCAGCGCCAAGATAACACTGTGACTTTCCTCCCCCCCGCATTGCAATCCTGTAGCATCAGAACAAAGACTGTGTGTGAGGAAGGAGCTGAAGATGTGTGGTTATTGGCAGGGAGAAAACTGAGATTAAAAAGTGCAGCTAGCAGAGAAGGTGTCTGCCTTTCTGCCGGCAGTGCCTGCGAGCCCAGGGGAGCTGCGCGTGTCGTGTGTCCCTGCCTGCGGTGCCGGTCGGTTGCGGACCGGGAATGAGGGGCCGCACGGGGAGGGGCCGCTGGCCCGAGGTGCAGGTGCAGCAGGAGCCGGGAGCCTTCGCCTGAACCTGGGGAATGATTTTTTCTCCTAAACAGTAAGTGCATTCAGCCATCAGCTCTGCCTGCCGCCCGGCGCAGCTGCTGTCTCTGGGTCTGGCTCTCTGGCTTTCTCCATTGGGTTACAATGGAAACAGGAGCCGAGCAGAGATGGTGGCCGAGAAGCTATCGGGGGATGGGACGCTCCTTCTGCGGCAGCGTGCTGTGTCTGCAGAGCTGGGCCTGCGACAGGAGGGCCAGCAGAGATGCACAATGCTGTGGGGAACAGGAGTCCTCCGGCCACAGAGACAGAAACGCTTCAAAGGCGATTAGCTTCAAAATCTCTTGTCAGGGCCGTGCTTTGAGATCGGGGCTTTGAGATCTTGCAGTAATTGACTCTTTTGCTATAAACCTATTCAGCTTTTTAAAACAAGATACAGTTGTTCAGGGTTTGTGCAGTGTTTTTAGCAAATGACAGCTGCCCAGAGGTTTGAGTGTTTATTTCAGTATAATTTCAGATACAAAATTTTCTCAGTTTTCCTTAGAGATTTTTGTTCTGCCATCCACCTTGGCATAGGAAATTTTTTGTGGACTTGGGCTTGGTCTAGGACTTCTCTAATTTAAAACATAGGCTCCTTAGCATGAGACTAGGACTAAAAGGTAAATTATTCCGTATGCATGGATGCGGATTATTCCAAACACTTATGCATTTGATATTTAAACCCTCAGACATTGTAAGACTTGGGCTTGTGGTGTAGACTGATGCTAAGTCACCTCAGTTTCGACAGTTCTGGGAAGGAGAACAGCATTTATCAGCAGTACCTTCTGCTTCATTGCTAGTTAAAAGAAAAACTTCATTTACCTTGATTCTGTTTTCCATTTCGGCTCATTATCTCTACAAAAGAACTCTGCTTCTACAGCTACGCCTAGGTATAATTCTTGTTTGGTTCATAGAAAAATATATATACAGATAAACCTCTTCCTCTTTGCTCCTCAAATTTTTATTGTTCTGCTCATCAAACTTGGAATTCACCTCAGGAAATCATGCTGCTTTTTTCTGGATAAAGGTTATTTGTTGAAATATATACAGTTTGGGAGAAATGTTAGCCCGGAGTTCCTGGGTCAGAATGTGGGAAAGTGCAGAGGTGGGCCCACATCTGTGACCTGCCGAGGTGGTCAGGCCAGGCAGGATTGTGCCGGTAGCCTGCTTTGTGAATCTGAGGTGGTCACATTGTCTTCTAATATTAAATCAAGATTGGATGTTTCCAAGAGCAATACGAATGAGGCCTGATGGAGAGGCCGGTTGCTGGGGCTGGCGAATGGCACAACTCTCTGGCCTGGGAAGGGTGACAGCTGGGTTACAGTGTCTGCAGAGGACAGAGCGGTATAGTGATAACCCTCGTGGTTCTAGGATCGAGCTGTAGCATGGTTTATCTGAATGTTTCTCACTCTCGTGCTGTCGGGGCACCACGCCCCCAGTCAGAGGCTGGGGTGGGAACTGGTTGGATGCTGACAGGTGATGCTTCGCAGCTTCTTGGTGACCCGATTTCTTCGCCTCTGCCTTCACTTCCTCCTGATGTGCCCTGTGTACACGTCTGAGTTGTGCGCATCTGAGTTGTTTACTTGCTCATCTGTGCCTCAGTGGAAAGCATACACGGCTCACAATAGGGCAGCGCAATGTTTTGTGGCAAAAGGGCTCAGAGGTGCTTGGCCTTTAGCTCTCTTCTTTAAAGTAGAACATGGCCACCTGTCCTGGGAAAGACAAACTAGAAGGTAGGAGTGGACATTGCTTATTCAGTAGGTATTTATTGAGTACCTCCTATACTGTTTGCTTGCTTGTTTGGGGATTTTTGCTCAGTTTTGTAGCATTGGGTTTTCAATGTGGGGCCTTTGCACTAAGCTACATCCCCAGCCCTTTTTAAAAACTGTTTTTAAATTTCAAAATAGTGTCAGGCATGGTGGCACACTCCTGTAATCCCAGCACTTGGGAAGTTGGGACGGGATCACCGTGAGTTCAAGGCCAGCATGAACTATATAACGAGATTGTGCCTCAAAGAAAACAAAATAAATTCTGAAACAGAGTCTCATTAAGTTGCCCAGGTAGGATTTGAACTTGTGGTGCTCCTGCCTCAGCCTCTCGCTGTGCTGGCATTACAGGTGTTCGCAACCACACCTGATTCCTGTATTATATTCTGGTGTTTAAGCTTCAAGTCCTGATCTCTGGGAGTAAGACCAGTATTGCAGGACTCTGCACCCTCAGCACCAGACCCAAGACAGAGCAAATGGTGAAGCACGTATTGAAAGGAAATCGTGGAAGGTAAACGTGGGCAGCATCTCCAAGCCTTCTGGCCTCTTTGCCACACCCCAGCTGAGGGTCGCAAAGTGCAGCACCCTGTGGATACCCATCCTGTATCCCAACATGTGCACATCATCATATTGAGGGGTGTATGTGAGGCCCCAAGGTGGCAGCTTTGGGCCACCCCCTCCAGTCTATTGGCCGCATGACTTGAGCGAGTTATTTAACCCTGGTGCCTCAGTCTCCTCGTATGTTAAATGGGGATAATACTAGTGATCATCTTGCATCGTTGTGAGGGTGAAACACGTTGCTAACCTATGAGACACAGCAGGCCTCGCCCACGTCCGCATGTTAGATGGAGAGTACTGTGTTACACAGATGTTTCATGTTAGGAAGAAGCCTCATGGATTACAAAGCATATCCGACGCGGACAGTTTTAAGTCATGGCTTAATAGTACAAAGTCTAATACAGGTTGAGTAACCCTTGTCCAAAATGCTTAGGAAGAAAAATATTTTGGACTTTAGGTATGTTGGGGTTTTGGAATATTTGCACATATATAATATGAGACATCTTGGAGGTGGCACCCAAGTCTAAACACAGTATTCTTCTGTGTTTCTTAAACACACGGCCTGAAGGGAATTTTAATTAATTTTTGTTAGGACATGTTTGTGATACATAATGGATGCATTCGGGGGAGGGGGGAAGAATGCATGTACATAACGTGTCTGCATTCTCTTCCCTTCTCCTTTCCCTCCTTCCATCCCTAGATCCCCTTTCCATCAGCATAAGGTCTTCCTGCCTGTTCCCCTCATCCACCTTTTATTTTGCTCTTTAAGTTATTTATACTTTGGCTTTCTCAAGTAAGGAGAGTTTGGGATAGTCAATCCTCCATGTTTGATTTATTTCACTTGGCATTACAGTCCCAAGGTGAACCCGTTTTCCTAACAGATGACTCAGATTTAGAGCTCTGGGGCAGGTGTGGAATTGCCCACGTGCGGCATCACCGATGCCAAGTGCCGGATTTTGGAGCGTTTCAGATTTCAGATGTGTAGGTTAGGGATGCTCGGCCTGTATTTTATTCCCATACCAGGGCCTTGTCTTAAGTGCCCGTGTGGGCTGGCACAGTCCTGAGGAAGCCAAGCAGTTGCTCCTCCCCTCCTCCAGGAGTTACAACCTCCCGCGCCCCTGAACCCCAGGCTTGGCAAGTCAGGGTCGTTGTGTCTGACTTTACACTGAGACTATTTTGTTGCTTGTTAGCTCCCTTCAGATAAAAACTTGCAGTCCAGCCTGCTTCTATTTAAAGTAAGCGGCTGGGATCATCACGGAGGGATGGGGACAGCATGGCAGGGGGATGGGACAGCTGTAGGAGTGGCTGAGCCTGTGCTCTGGGCCCACCCTGGAAGACCTCGGGGCCAGGCCTCAACTCCAGCCGGAGCCTAGCGGGAGAGTGGCCTTCTCAGTTGTGTGGGCGACTTCTGGTCCCTGCACAAGCAGGGCAGGACGTGTGCGCGTGGAGAGTGTGGCTAGAAGCCGCAGGCACAGAGGAGAGAGATGGGTCACGGCTGCATGCAGGCCTGGCCCAGGAGTCTGTTCCTTCCTTTGCAGTAAGGCAGCTTTGAGGACAGTTTGCTGTACCAGGAATGCAGTGTAGACTGATGGTGCCCACAGTCCCTGCGTGTTTACCCAAATGCCCTTCGTGCCCTGAATCTCCTGCATCCCTCTCAGCTTCCCTCGGAGAAGGTGCCGCCGCTAACACCATTTACAAGGGAGCTAAGGCACAACCAGGACTCAAACCTCAGGGCCTCACCTCTGGGTCCGTGCCCTTTGCCCCCAGACTACGGGATCTGTTCTGGCCTGCCCGCTTTATGGTACTGTTGAGAACAGGAGTCTCACGGGGTCAGTGGCAACAGCAGAGGCATTATCGTGGCACCGTGTGATCCCGGGTGGCCCGCAAGAGCTAATGTACTGAGCGTTTACTGCGTGCCTGTGGCTCTGCACACATCCTCTTATTTTGGTTTCACAACCACCTGTGAAGTGACTGATTTTACGGGTAATGGGGAAACTGGGCATCCCACGCTCAGCTCGTAGGTGGCAGAATGGGACTTCGCATCCCTGAATCCCAAGAGACCCAGCAGCCTCCGGAGCTAAAGAGCTGAGGTGGTAGGATTTTCCCTCCGTCGTAGCAGATCTGGATCTAGAAGGCATCCTGGAGGTCCACTTGGTCGGACTGTAAGATACAAAACACAAGGCACACGAACCTGGCTGCTCTGCTTGAGTTGCAGCCTCGTCGTGGGGGAGGCGCAGGTGCAGAGGGTCTGAGCGTCAGAGCGAGGTCCCTCCAAGGCCCAGGCGTGCAGGGGAGGGGCTGGGGGGAGAAGGACCCAAGTGAAAGCAGCCACTTTGCGGAGTGCAGGGTTAGAGGCCTAGAAACCCCTGGCCCTTGAGGTGCTGAAGAGACCACCGGACTAAACTGGTTTGTCCAGGCAGGGTGAGGATTGGGGAAGAGTTTCGGCGGGATCAGACTTGCCTTCCAGCCCAGATGGGCTTCTGCCAAATCAAAGGTTGCAGGTAGCAGGGCAAGGAGGCCCGTAGGAAGTTGTTAAGTCAGGGGTGCTGGTGGCCTGGAGAGCGTCCCTGCAAGCGAAGGTCGGCCCGGTGTGCTCTCCAGGTTGCCAAGGCAGACCCTCGCCCCTCTGCCTTAGTACTTTGTGGAGGTGGCTATTGAGGCGTTTCATCTTGGGATCTGTGAAAAGGATGATGGCTTTCCTCACCGAGGGAGCTCAGTGGCAGGTTGGCAGCTGGTGTGATACTCAGGTCAGCTTGGGCGGGGTGGGAGCTGAGGACATTCATGTGGTAGGTGGCTGTGACGGCCGTGCTTGGGTGTGGGCTACCTCTGCCCTTCCTGGCTGCCACAGCTGCCCCAGGCTGTGCCTGAAGTGGCCAGGTTTGGCATGTGTTCTGATCTTGCTCAGAGAGAGGGCCCAGGAGGCACCTTGTGGGCTGAACACCGAGTGAACCGAGTGTGTGGCATCTCGAACACGTTCCCACTGACGTGAACCACAGCAGTACATGCGTGACTGTCCCATCAGGTGGCTTCTGGTGGGGCAAGTGGTACAGTCAAACTTGGGACAGCCGTGGGCATACTGCAGTGTCTAAGCTGCCCAGCAGCAAGACATACAAATTACAGCCCCATCGTGAATGTGTTAATCTGTCAGGAAGACATTGCCACAGTCCCGGGCATATACAAGACAGAAACTGGAGGCAAGAAACCAGTAGTGGTTATTTTAGAGACAAATGGCGTCTCCCGCCCTCCAGAGCTGCAGGGAGACGGATGGCGGCCTCGCGATTCCCGTCTGGCAATGACAGGATTTCCCTATGCGTGGACAGACTAAGGGTATTTGAAAAATCACCTGTAACACCAGTTTCACAGAGTGTCACCTGTTCTGTGAAAACTGGAATCTGGTAACACGAGAGTCATTCCTGATAGAAAATCGAAGCAGTGTAGACGTTCCTCACACCGTTGCTGGCCCATGATTCTCACCAGTAAATGTTGGGTTTTTGTTTTCCACTTCTTTTTTTCCCCACCCTGCAAATGTGTTTAGGGTGAAGAAGCTGAGGGAGACGTTTGCTTTCATCCAGCAGTTGGACAGAAACATGAGCAACCTTCGCACCTGGCTGGCGAGAATTGAGTCAGAGCTGTCCAAGCCGGTCGTTTATGACGTCTGTGACGATCAGGAGATCCGCAAGAGGCTCGCCGAGCAGCAGGTAGGGCGGGCAGCAGGAGCTCTGAAGAGCGGGAGGGTCTGGGGGCCTATCTGGGCGACGTCCGCCAACACGGCCCGCCTGCATCTGCTGTGCCATTGCACATGTTCACCTCCGTGGCGTTCGCTTTTCCAGAGAAAACATGACCTGTCTGCTTTTTGTTGCTGTTTTTTGTTTTTTGGTGTTTTGTTTTGTTTGTTTCTTAGTAGTACTGGGAATTGAACCCAGGCCTTCGCACTGAGGTATATCACCCCTTTTTCATTTTGAGATGGGGCTCTCCAGGTTGTCCAGGCTGGGTTTGAACTTGCAGTTTTCCCGCCTCAGCCTTCCAGAGTGCTGGGATTATGGGTGTGCACCACCATGCCCAGCACCTCTCTGTGTTCTTGTGTGTGCAAGGTAACATTCAGGCAACTCTTTGTGTGGTCGGTTGATCATAATTGTGATGGTAAATAGATTTTTCGGTTTTGTCTTTTTTATAAACTTCCATCCTTGTTTTTTGTTAATATGGTTTTAGAAAAACAGTGAAGTGAAAAATAAATAACTTTTCTAACCAAGAAGAATTTTTATGGGATTATACTCTCTGTCTCCAGAACTTCAGAAAAACAAGTGACAAATTGGGCACAGTGGTGCGCACTTGTAGTCCCAGATTCGTGGGATTGCCTGACTCCAGAAATTCAAGCCAGAGACTGAGGTTTCAAGCTAGTATGATTTAGTATTGCTACAAATTTAAAATACTGATTTTTTTTTCACTTATCTCAAAAGTGTAAGTGCATCCTTTGCATATAGAGTTCAGCTGGATTCTATCTTGGCTTTGGGGAGAAAAGAATACTGATCTAAGTACCATTGCACTTCAGTGGACATGATAGAGATTTCAGTGCCTTCTCCGTGGAGTCAGGGCCACACAAAGTTCCAGCTTTGTTTACAGATTTGCACAGACAAGGCTTTGCACACCCTTAACTCTGAGTGGTGAGTTTTGTTTTTCACGTAAATGGAATAGAAGCTGATGATCCCTTTGCTTTTAGTGGTTGGCTAACTTTGGTAAGGACTGAAAACCAGGTTATCTTTTTATAAATCTGAAATATGACAAAACATTAAATTGCAGGTAATTTATTTCCAAAAGTATACAGTTTGGCCATTCTCTTGTCTACCTTTCTTTTTTTTATGTAAAGTTTTTATTGTAGCATAACCACACAAAAAGGTTCATTTAATGAATTTTAGAAATACAGCCATGTACTTAGCACCCAGGGCAGGAACCAGAACCGCACGAGCTCCCCAGGAGCCCCCAGTCTCCCAGGAATGGCTGCTATCCTGCCGTCTTGGAGCATCAGTTTGTTCGAGTGTTTCAGAACTTGACATTGCGCCATGATCCCTTCCTGTTTCTGCGCGCGGCTATCCATAGTGTGGAATTGCATCAGAGTTTTGAGGACTGGGTGGTCTACAGAATCTCCCTTCCCAGTAAACCTAGAGTACAAGGAGGTCACTTGTGTGCATCTGGAAAGAAAGAAAGGAGCCCTGCTCCTTCACTAGGGCCCTTCCCTCTCATTGAGGAGTGGCATGTTCCCTCCTCCTTGTTCTCGTTGGCTCCAGAGGGTGACAGCCTGTGTCTCCGGCCAGCCGTGTTGAGAAGCAGAGGAGCAGGAAGAGCCCGAGCTGTCACGCCCTGGAGCCTGACCGGGGCTCCCCTACCCACCCTGGGATCTGTGGAGTGGGGGTCTCCCGGCCTTCCTTGCTCAGGTATCAAAATAGTGCGTTATTTCAGTCTAGTAGATTTGAAGGTGCCCTCTTTGTAGAAGGTGTGCTTGGAAAATACAGTGAATGTCTAAATTTTTTTTTTATAATAAAAGATACATTGCCATTAATCTCTCTCAGAATATTCCCTTTTGTATCAAACACACTTACCTGTTATACTTGCCACTTTCTGAAGTGGTTCTGGGAGTCTTTTGTGAATGTCTTTAGGTGCTCTGTGGTGGCTGCCTTGATGTCCTCAATCAGTTCACAGTGTTTCCCTTTCGTGGTCATTTTGACTTTGGGGAAGAGCCAGAAATGCCAGGTCTGGTAAGTAAAGTGGGTGAGGACACACCGTAGTATTTTTGTGAGCCTGCCTTTCCACTGAATGGCACTTGACAGCAGCACTCACCACTTTTTTTAATCACCCCTTATAAAGACCCTCACAAAAGTGGACTTCAGATCTGCTTCAGAAAGTGGCAAGAGGGGCTGGGGATTTAGCTCGGTGGTAGAGCACTTACTAGGCAAGCACAAGGCCTTGAATTCAATCCCCAGCACCGCCCCCCCGCCCGCAAAAAAAAGTGGAAAGCACAATGAAACAAATGTGTTCAAAGCAAGGGGTAGTATTGTGAGGATTAATGGCAGTGTGTCTTATTGTAATAAATTTTTAAAATTTAAGCATTCACTGTATATTTAGATCACACATCATTCAAATCACCATAAGATTCTTTTTCTATTTTTTTATTTTATGAAAAAATAAAATTTCATAAAACAGAATGACAATAGTTAATACACTGTGTATCATTAGCTTCAAAGTAGTTACTCAGAGTACAGGACATTGACAAAGATTCTTACAAAGAAGAAACAAGCAGATATTAGCACAAAACGTTCTTTTCAATAAATTAAGAGAAATTAGTTGTCTCAAAAATAATATACATACTAATTTGTTTCATAATAGGATTCTTACACCTTTCGGTTACCAAAATATTTCTGGAGTCAGAACTACCAATTACTATAAAGAAGTTAGGTGTTATGGTTTATGTCTGGATGCCCCCAAAGCCTCATGTGTTCATAGATGGGGCTTAGTCCACTGATGGGTGTATCGCAAGTGTGATGCTGAGAGGTGAAGCCTGGTGGGAAGAGGGCAGTCACTGTGGTGTCAACTTGAATAAGAAACGCCCAGCTGATTGGTTTAGCACAGTTCTGGGTGTTCTGAATGATGAACTTACTGAAGGGGGAAGACCCACCCTGGATGCACCAGGGTGGCACCAACCAATAGGCTTGTAACCTGGATGGAATAAAAAGGGAAAGAAGGAAGGCTCACCGCCTCTTTGGAGGAGCTCCAGTCTTCACTATCACCTTTGAATGTCCGTCTCCAGCCTTGTAGCGCAAACGCTTTGGCTTCCTGATAGGAACTCACATGGGACTCTGCAGTGAGCTCCAGGCCATTGACTTTTGACTGAATCATTCGGATTTCCAGTATACAAATAGCCCTTTTGCACTCTTCCTCGCATGACTCAGCAGGCAGCCATTGTAAGCCTACCTTTTAAATCCATGTGGGAGGTTCTGGTCAGAGCTCAGAAGACCAGAATGCTGATGGAGATGCAGCCAGTAAAGACCAGGCTCAGGAGGTCTCAGTTGGGAACAAGAACTACATTGGCAGTTAGACTCCAGGCTACATGCGTTACGCTTTGGCAGAAGAGTTGTGTGCATTTTGCTCGTGTCCAGGGACACTGTGGAAGATGGTGGTTAAGGGCAGTAATTAATCTGGTGGAAGAAATCTCAGGACACCCTAATGTTGAGGTGGTGGCATGGCTACTGTTGGGGGCTTTTAGCCAGCTCAACCTTGAGAATCAAAAGCAAATGGCCCCACAGAATGGTTTTAAAAGCTTTGAGTTTGGCCAGAAGGGAAGCTCCTATAAGGCGGGGGCATGCAAAGATGGAATAGAGAATAACTTGGTTGCTGGAAAGATTAGCATCAGAAAGCCAAGTACTTTGGGACAGGACAATAGGAAAAAATGGCCTGAGGGTATCACAAGAACCAGCAGGATTCTATCTTTTTCAGCCTCAAACTGCAAAGGTGAATGACTTTGCTTTGAGAAGAGAGCCTCATGCTCCAGAAATGGCAACTGATTCCCCAGAATTCATTTTACCATATTCGGTCATCAGCATGCAAAGGCCTCTGCAGCCACCAGCAAGATGCAAAAGGGCTGAGCTATGGCTCTACCTGGCAGCAGACCGTGGTGTCAATTACATGGGCTGGTTTTAGATGCATGCAAGGATGGATACAAGAGTTGTGGGGTCAGATTTCACCCAGATTTCAGAAAGAAAGCCTGGGAGGCCAGGCAGTGTGCCCCTGAGAAGGCAGTTCATGAAGCTGTGAGGGTCAAGCCAGTGCAGTGGAGACCCCAGGACGTTAGAAAAGCCAGGAACACAGAACATCCGAGGAAAGCTATGAGAAGTAAGCAGAGCTGGCCCAAGAGAAAGGCATGAGGGCTACAACCACCAGCAGTGCCATAGGGGTGGGGCCACCCAAGCCCTTTGGAGTTCACATCTTTCTACAGATTGCCTTGGATGCTAGATATGGAACTATGGGATAATGTTTGCCCTGCTGGATTTTGGTCTTGCTTTGGTCCAACTTTGGTCCCATTCCTTTCTGTCCCCGTATTTCTCCCTGTTGTAATGGGAACGTTTATCCTCTGCCATTGCATGTTGGAAGTGTTTAACTTCGTTTTCATTTTTACAGGAGCTCAAAACTAAGAGTTTGCCTTAAATCTCAGAGTAGAGTTCAGGCTTGGACTTTTCAGGAATGCTGAAACTGTTAGGAATCTGGCAGCTTTTAGAGAAGGACTAAATGCATTTTGCAAAAAGGGATGCATGAGTCTTTCAAGGGCCAAGGATGGAACGTTATGGTTTATATCTTGATGTCCCCCCAAAGCCTCATGTGCCCATAGGTGGGGGTTTGGGGAGGTGACTGGATCATGACTGTATGATGCACATCACTGAATTAGTCCATTGAGGGGTTTATAGCTGGGTGTTATGTTGGGAAGTGAAACCTCAGTATAGTTGAGGGGAGGTGGTCAGCTGTTGGTGGCCTGGAAGAGTCTATGTCCCTCCTCCTCCCTTGATCCCTGCTCTGCCTCCTGCCTGCTGTGCCACCTTGCCTTGGAGCCATCCAGCTATGGACTGAAACCTCTACAAACTGTGAGCCAAAATAAACCTTTCCTCCTTTAAGTTGTAGGTGTTGGGTATTGTGTCCCGGCAATAAGAAAGTAATTAATACAGATGTATTAATTTTCTATTGCTGTTATAACAAACTACCACAAATTTAGCAGTTTAAAAACACAAATCTATTACCTTACAGTTCTAATGAAAGTGTCCAGAGACCAGCACTCCTCTAGAAACTCTAGAGGAGAATCCATTTCTTTGCCTTTTTTGGCTTTTAGAGGCCACCACATTTCTTGGCCTGTGCCCCCTTTACTCCAGCTTCAAAGGTACCAACATTGTGTTTCTGTGGGATAGTCTTCCACAGGTACACCTTCCTTTCACTGACTCTTCTCCCATTTATAAAGATCTTCATGATTATATTGAACCCCCCTAGTAATCCAGGAGAAATCTCCCTATTTTAAGGTCAAATGATTACCACATTTAATTCTCCTTTGCCATGTAACCTAACATATTCACAAGTATGAGAGTAGGATTTGGATATCTTTGGAGGGTTGTCATCATTCTGCTGCCACAGTTGTCCTAAAGAAACTTCTAGTATTTTGTTGAAAAGAATTAAGTTACCATGTGTTGTTATACCAAACCTAGATCATTCAAAATACCGAAAACAAAAATGTCACAGAAAAGAATTACATATGGGCCATTTTTAAAGCCTTACTTAGGTTTCCATCCCTAATAAATATAATAACTTGCTTAACTGCTTCCCAGAGTAAGATTTAAAGACTTGGTGTCACCTGATACTGCCTTCCACAAAAGCCCTCTGCCCTGTAGAGTGGGCAAGAACCATGCCGTTCAGCTGGGGGTGTAGCTCAGCGGCAGAGCTCTTGCCTGGCATACTCAAGGCCCACACAAAGAAATTGGCCACCCATCTGATTTTTTTTTTTTTTTTTTTTTTGGTACCGGGAATCGAACTCAGGGCCTCATGCTTGTGAGGCAAACACTCTAACCACTGAGCTAAATCCTCGGCCCCCCATCTGATTCTTAAATCATGAACTACTTTCACTGAGTCTGCAGCACTTCTCTCCTAGTTTATGTTTTGGTATCTTGGTTCCCTGTGAGTGCGAGATGGTGCTGTGGGCCATTCCTAGTTACCCTCTCAGCCCTCTCCCTGCAGGCCCATTCAGCTTCACTCCAGAACCCCCAGGCCACCCCACCACTACCCTGTCTGCCCTGCTAGCCACCTAAGCCCCTCCCATGGAGACAGCCTGGAGCTAGGACCGGCTTTCCTCCCTCAGATTTTCCCTTTTATTTTCTCTCTTTGGTTTCTTTTTTCATCATTCTTCCTGGCTGCATTCTCTTCTCCAGTTTCAGCCCCTACCTCTCTTGCTGTCCTCCCCTAACCCACCCCCAGCTCTTTCCCAACCTCAGTGCCCTGTGTCACCTGCTCAGGGGCAGAAAAACAAAATGAGCAGGAGCCCCTTTCCAGAACCAATGGAAAAAAGTCTCTGACATTGTTGTAAGTTATTCTTTAAGTCTACTTCTCAGAATTTGAAGATGCTGGGGATTTAGCTCAGTGGTCAGTGCTTGTCTAGCAAGCATAAGGCCCTGAGTTCGATCCCCAGTACCAAAAAAAGAAAAAAAAAGGAATTTGAACACTTTCTGAGATTAATTATCATTCAGAGTTATGTCTCAGTGGGTCCTAGTGGTTTGCAAAATGTTACTTGTCTAGCACATAAATGGTTTTACTTTTAAAATATAGCCCACTTTCTTTTATATTTTACAAGGTAACTCATTCATAGCACCACACAAGTAGGCCATTCTGCAGTGTTATAGAAAGGTTTTAGGGATTGAGTTTTCTTTGTTGTGTTTTTTTGGCAGGGATTTTTGTCATTGTTGAAAATGTTTGGGCTTCTGCTTTTTTTAAACCAAAATGTGGATGGTCTTTTATAAATTATTTAGAGATCATTTCTAACTATCATTTACCTTGTATATTATTCAATTTTCTTTAGCCATTTTATTCAGTATAAGCTAGATAATTAATGTAAAAGAACCACAAGGAATCTAGTAAAATACATGGTGCCCTTGTTTATCCATAGACAAGACTCTATGGCTTTTCAGCCAGATCCAGCCAGCTGAAGCCAGGTGAGGTCATGGGCAGTTTCCAATTAAAATTGTTGGTATTACTCATTTAACACCACTATTAGGGTTCCTGATTTATTAGTTGAAAGGAACATGTATCAATACCCAAGCATTTTAGAAAATCCTGTGACAATTCTGTAAACCAGTAAGAATTCTTCAAACTGGAGTAAATGTAATCTTAAAGCATCGAGGAGACTCCCATCCTGGTAGCATTTCCAGCACTCTGTCTGAGCAGCAAAGCTTGAAGAACCCGCCCCGCCCATCTCTCTTGCCAGGGCTCAGCATGTGACCAGGTGGAAGACACATTGCCTCTGAATCTAACCTGGGGGCACACTGTGTTACTGGGATCTGTGCTAGGAACTGCCTGAGTTAGAATTTGGATAGAGGTTAACATCTGTTCCTTCACATCCACCCATCACAGACTGACCCATGTCCCACCTTCTCAGAAGTGTAAGAAAACATTAGGCCTGTCAAGTCACTCTGCAGTGGTCTCCAAATTATTTCAATATTGGGGTGACCTGGAAGGGCCCTTAGCTGCCTTTCTGTGGGTGGTGACAGCGCGGGTGTGGAGTCTGTGTTCAGTTTAGAAAATAATCTTTTTTTAAATAGATTTTTAATAAAACTTATCCAAAATTACACAGACTTACAGGCCATTACACAAGCTTACAGACCATAATACATTGTACCTTTTGCTTATAACATTGAGCATGTAAATAACCACATAAATGCAACACTAAGTCACAACTACATACAGTGTATGTGTTACTGTTCTGAGTTCAGGTTATTAGGTTCTTGTTTTTAGGATATCATTATCCCTCTGGACTCCCATTCCCCTTCCCCTTTGCCCTCTTCTTGTTCCCTTAGACCTTTTGCCTGCTGACTTAGATCTGACCCTTTGCCTTTTTGTATCCATTGTTTATCCCTTTCTTTTGTTTGTCTTTTGCCTTGCTCAAATGAGGGATACCATACAGTATTCAAGCTTGCGAGTCTGGTTTATTTCATTCAACATTTTTTCTTCCAGGTCCATCCATTTTCCTATAAATGACTCTTAATTTGTCCTCCTTTATAGCTAAATAGTATTCCATTATATATAGAGCCCACGTTTTGTTTATCCAGCTATCCACTGATGGGTATACAGGCTGCTTCCAGCATTTAGCTATTACAAATTGTGCTGCTATAAACATTGGTATGCAAGTATCGCTGTAGTATGATGTCAGCTCTTCAGGGAAGATACCTAGTAGGGGAATGGCTGGATCGAATGGAATTTCTACTTTCAGGCTTTTGCAAAATCTCCAACCTGATTTCCATAATGGTTGTACTAGTTTGCATTCCCACCAACAGTGTAGGGGGGTTCCCTTTTCACCACAGCCCTGCCAGCATTTGTTATTGTTTGACTTCCTAATGATTGCTATTCTTTCTGGGATAAGGTGGAATCTTAGAGTTGTTTTAATTTGCATTTCTCTAATAGCTGTAAATGCTGAATATTTTTTCTTATGTTTGTTGGCCATTTGTATTTCTTCCACTGTGAAGTATCTGTTCATTTCTCTGGCCCATTTCTTGAGTGGGTCATTGATTTTAGGTAGTTTAATTTTTTCGAGTTTCTTTATATTCTAGATATTAGTGTTCTGTCTGAGGAGTAGCTAGCAAAGATTTTTTTCCCGTTCTGTAGGTTTTCTCTTCACTCTACCAATTGACTCTTTTGCTATACAGAAGCTCTTTAGTCTAATATAATCCCATTTGTTGATTCTTGTTGCTATTTCCTGTGCAATTGAGGTTCTAAAGAAAGTCCTACCCTACTCCTATGTCTTCGTTTTACCCTAATTTGTCTTCAGAAGGTTGGTAAACATTTATGCACCAAATACTAGAGCACCTACCTTCATAAAACAAAATCTGCTAAAATTAAAAGATCAGATAAATATTAACACAATTATTGTAGGGGACTTTAACACCCCACCATTGCAGAGAGAAAGATGAACTAAACAAAAAGTCAACAGAAAGTCCTTCTTTTCCAATGAGCATGCATCATCTCTGCATAAGCACGGTATTCTTTTTTCCAAAGTGGGGAACTGCATCTCTACCCGTGTCGTGACACAGTTCTGCAGAGACCCTACCCACTTTCCGGCG
>PVJO010010075.1:0-66062 GCA_004026905.1 Hystrix cristata
GTCTGTTTCTTTGTTTTGCCATGCTGGGGATCAAACCCAGGGCTTCGTGCATACTGGGCAACTGCTGTACCGCTGAGCCACATCGGCGGTCCCGATGACTGTTCTTTTTAAAGCATTACTTACTGGGTTGGGAATGTGCCTCAGTGACAGAAAATGTTATTTATGATCCAAGAGGCAAGGAACACAGGAAGGTTATTCCTTTCAAGATTCCAAGCCAGGGCCAGGGGCGTCGCTCAACAGCAGAGCACTTGTCCACAGTACTGCAAAAAATACACAGCCTGGTGTGGTGGCACAAGCCTGTAATCCCAGAAGTATGGGAGGCTGAGGCAGGAGGATCACAAATTCAAGCTCGGCCTAGTAAATGTAGTGAATGAATGAGACCTTGTCTTGAAACAGAAAATAAAAAATGGCTGGGGACATAGCTCGGTGTGAAGGCCCTGGGTTCAATCCCCAGTACCACAAACAAAAGTATTCCAAACCACATTATTAGAATCACAGAATCTCAGGTTAGAATTAAAAAAAAAAAAAAAACACAGAGACTTCATCCCACACAAGCCCCATACGAGGCTTGAACTTTTGTAGACTATTTGCCACCAATGTGTTGTTTAGCCTGATCCAAGATCTTCTCTATTTTCCAACAATTGAACTGTTATGAAATTCCTCCTAATGCCAAGCCTGACTTTTCTCTCCTATTACCTTCCCCTCACTGGTCCCGATCTCCCTGTGGGTTTTAATCCCATGTTGACATAATGATCTTCTTAAGTACTGAAAGTCAGACATGAGCCTTCTGACTCTTCCTGCTCTAAAAGAAGTATGTCCAGATGTGACAACCAAGCAGCAGAAGAGTTAAATCAGCAAGAGGTTCCAGGAAGCAATGGCTCGAACTTCCTCACTGGATGCACCACTCAACATTTTATTTTTTGTGGTGCCAGGGATGGAACCTAGGGCCTCAGAATGCTAAGCATGTGCTCTACCACAGAGCTACATCCCCAGCCCCCACTCAACAGTTCACACATGCGTCTGAAACTCGGGGACCAGACTGATCTTCAAACCTATCACCGGATCAAAACTCAGAGCCCCAGTGAGTATGAACCGTCAAACACCTCCGCGCTATACGGAGCAACGTCACTCACTGGGACAGCGATTAGCTGAAGGAGACGTGCTTCCCTCTTTCGGGACTGGGCCATCAGCACCACTCCCTGTCCCAGGAGAGCCCCCACCTACCCCTTTGCATGCCTCTAAAGACGGGCTCACGTTCGATCACTTCTAAAATTTATAGCTGCAGCGCAGCTGCCAAGCAGCAAGATGGTTTACTTCAACTTCAAACAGGATTTATAAACATCATGATAAACGAGGAGCGGCGTGAGAGCCGCATTCCTCTAGCAGGTCCTTGGAACATGCTGTGTCGATTGGCATAAATCACTCATCTCAAGTCAGGACTGAAACTTGCCAGCATTCCCATCAGGCAGCTTTCCCATCCAATCCCTAAGAGCGGACAAGTCAATCAAAATTAAAGGAGACTCGAGAGCACTGATTCCAAGTCCACTCATTGTGCTTTCGGTAGAAGGTGGTACTTGCAATAGGCACCAAGGAAAGCCACGCTTAGAAAAGGTGAAACAAATGTTAGTTTCTAACATCGAGAGTCTGGGCACATCTTCAAATGCGTTTGACCTTTCTGTGGTCTGCGGTGTTCACAGTTTCCCTGCATACGGAGTACTCGTTCTCAGCCAGCTTCCTCCTTTGCGCTGTGATAAGGTCAACCCATCTCAGCGGGCAGCCAGGCATTTCTGTAGGTGTGGCACAGAGCTGAGCTCAGTCTTTTCTGGGAAGGGAGGCGGAGGGAATGGCAAAGGCCACCTGCAGCAAACCACACTGACCCTCTCACAGTCCCACCTTTAATGCCCTTGCTCAGACACAACCGGTCTGCGAACTTCTCAAGTTCAAGCCAGCATCCGCAAACAGAATCTGGCTGCCGGGCTTGTTTGAGTTGGCTGGTACCGTGCTGGTGCACGTAATGCTTTGAATTTGTGCCTTTCATCGTTTGGGTTCATTCCTATAAAAATCAGCTCTCTGGCCACACCAGTCCTTCACAGCAGCAACCTGCCGGAGTTGAGAAGCAGCTTCCTCCCTCAGACGGGCCACAAGTCTTCCACTTCTTAGTGTGTTCCTACAAGGGCCAGTTGCATCTTGTACCTGGCACTTTTCTTTCCTTTGAGTTCTTCCTTGGTCTTATAACCACGCAAGCTTACAAACCTGCAGACATTCTGTCCGAGGCTATTATAACTGCCTCCTATCTGCACAACACTGAGATTGGCCTTCCACTTCCATGATTACATGACCTAGCAGCTTGCTGGACACAAGTGACACCATGTGGTCCTGGATCCCAACTCCTCGGTAGTAACTGAGGACATGGCATGGCTAATAAAAACCTCCTTTGCATGCCCTTTACTTAAACCCAGATATGGCCCTCTCTTCCTTGCCATTAACAATATAGCCAACAAGAAGAGCCAAGCAAAAGTTTAAAATGGAGTTCAGGTTTGAGTGGGTGACATCCATCAAAGTCCTATCTGATTTTCCAGCTTATATGTCAACCATCCATCTGAAGTATATTCCAATAACCACTTGAGAGCTTTTTAAATCAAAGCAAAGAAGGTGTTAATGAAACACATAAGAACTTTTCTCTTTATAAGTTGATTATCTCAGATATGTGCTACAGTGATACAAAGCTAGTACATTATTATTGGATTTTTTTTGTATAGAAAGCTATTTTTAATAATAATAGCAACTGGTATAAAATATGAAGGCCACTAAGGCTCCAGTCAAAAGAAAACACTTTTAAGCTTGACAATATTTCCCTTAGGAGCTTCTAGCATCTCATGATATGAAGCAATTTAAAGGGCATTAAAATTCACCTCTGGCTAACGTACCATTAGGTCTTCAGATTGTCCCTACAGAGTTTTACTCACGGTTCCTATATTATGGGCTTGCTCTGTGTGTGTGTATTTTTTTTTTTTTGTGGGGGTTGCTGGGGATCGAACTCAGGGCCTCGTGCTTGCTAGGCAAGCACTCCACCACTTTAGCCAAATCCCCGCCCTCTATGAGCTTTATATTTTGTTTGGCTTAGAAAATTACATCTCTACTTAATATTAATTATTTAGCCAAAAATTTAACTAAAACATCCTGCCTTAGGGGAAGTAAATTATACAAGTAGCTACACATAGATTAAAATTTTGCTTCTTCTGATGTAATATTAATGCCATATCTAGGAGAAATTATACTTCTTAAACAAAGATGCAGAAATCCCCCAGGAGAGGATTTAGAACAGAGGACTAGAAACCTGCGAGGTTTATGACCACGAGGGAGGTAGAAGAAGGCAGGGTATTTGGACCAGAAAAATCTGTGCCAGGGTCAAGTCTCTGCTTGGCGAAAGTGTGTAAATTGTTCCAAGACTATTCCAAGAAGGAAAATCTACCTTTTTCAACACAGGACTGATTGCACCTGTGTTGTCCAAACAGGCTTCCGTGGCCAGTAATGCAGACACTGGGCAAAGAAGGTGGTTATTCCTAAAGTGTCCTCCAGACACTGTAGAAGTTGGAACCAGTGGAGGATGTGCAGATAGGCAAGTCTCCCTCGGTGAGGCCAAGCTAGAGACCTCGCAGCACCTTCTGGAGCGTTCCTGGCATGCTGTGCACACCAGGGAAACAGAACCAAGGGCACTGTGACCTTCAGTTCCTATCACTGGAGAGCGAACAGAAAAACACCAAGAATCTTGCACTAAAGTACGGCCAGAAGATTTACTAGGCAAAGCCCGGGAGTCTTCATTTGTTTAGAACGCCAACATGATCCGCTAGCACCCAGAATTTCCAGGAATGACTTCATGTTACTGCCATTTCCTCTCTTTTGCTAAATTGATTCAAAAAAAGAACTGCCTCCCTTCTGCTCTTTCACCTTTGCCATCGCCCTAAGGAAAAAAAATCCAGCATTCCCCATAAGAAATCACCAAAAGACGAGAGGATTGGAATGCTACTGAGACCAATTCATCAAGCCTTGGGGGGGGGGGATCACTCCTACTGTCCAAGCTAAATAATCAGAACAGGAGCACAGACTAAGCTAATGTGTGTGTGTGTGTGCGTGTGTGTGTGTGAGAGAGAGAGAGACAGAGAGAGAGAGAGAACAGTCAACTGGAGACGGGAAACTGAGACAAAAAGTGACTTTGAAAAAATCATCTTAAAGATCTAGAAACACATGGTGGCACATGCCTATAATCCTGGCACTAGGGTGGCTGAGGCAGGACAATCAAAATGAGTTTGAGGCCAGCTTGGGCTAGACAGTGAGTTCGAGGCCAACCTGAACTACAAAGGGAGACCTTGTCTCAAAAAAGAAAATGAAACAAAAAGATCTAGAGATAGATAGTGGTGATATTATAAATAGTATAGTGCACTTAATGCCACTAAATTGTACACTTAAAAATGGTTAGAACGGTCAATTCCATGTTATGTATATTTTACTGCATGTTTTTTAAATGAGGGGAAAATCACCTGTAATTCTTCAGTCAAGTCCCTTCTCCATCCTATCCACAGATGAAAACTAACAGGTTAAGGTCGTTAAACTCCTACCAGTTTCTCATTTAGACAAGGCAAGGGCTACCAAAATTGGATGGAAGCAGCATCCTAGGTCGCCTGCTGCCAGGAACCCCGCGGCCGGCCCTTAGCTGGGTCTGACGGGCCCACCTTTGACTCTGGGCCTCTCGGGCAGCAGGGGAGGGAGGCAGCCGAGATGCAGCCTGCAGATGCGCAAGCCCAGGGCCCCGGGCAGGAGTGCCAAGAGCACAGGAAAATGAAAGTCCAAGTCAGAGAAGCAAAACTCAGGATTTAGGAATGGATTCCCAGGGGCCTGTCATACTGGAAAGAACACACATATGAACAAAACAAGAGTCACGAGAGTCCACAAGGCAGGCAGGCGGCTATTTGGGAAATACATAAAAGTAAAGGGCATAAAATGAGGAGACACAGTTATCTGTGTGTGTGTGTCTGTCTGTCTATCTTTGAGGTCTGATATCTTTATCTTCAAGCCAGGGGAAAAACCCAGCATTTTAAAGATGACTAAAAACCACATTCAGAAGCTACTGCCACCTTTTATGCAATCCAAAATTATCAAAAATGAACAGCTGTGGTTTTGCTAAACAAATAAAACCTCTCCACAAAATGACGCCACTTCTCTCATACCTTGAAGCACATCACTCAACAAGGCCCCAAAGTAAACGCTTTCTGGAGAGAGGGTGGCTCCCTGTGGCTAGAGAACCACCAGGCATCTTTATGATCCCCGCTCCCAGCTCTCCAGGGCCACAGCTGATGAGCAAGCCGTGTGCCCTGGAGAGTACAACCCCAGTGCCCGCTGTGAAGGAAAACGAGTCCTGTCAACCCTCACTGCAGAGAATGCTGCTTCTTTCTTGCCTTGGGGATTCCTCAGAGCCCTTCACTCTCTGCTCTCCTGAAGCTAAATAAAAATACAGCAAAATGGGTACCAGGAGGCAAGAGCTGCCTGCGATGAGCTTGAAAATCTAAACTTAAGGGGAACAGGAGGTTTATACATCATTAGCTTTACTGAAACAAAGTAAACGAACGCTAGCCCTTCTGTTGTCCCTTCCAGTCAGAACGCATGGTGGTGCGAGCACCTGACAATACGTGGTGGTAGGAAGCGTGCCGTCCATGGGATGGCACAAAGACTAAAGCACTCTTGACATCTGCTCTATTCTAACAGGCCACCGAAGGCAAATAACAGCTCACATTATTGGGCTTTTCATGCATTAAAAAGACAAAAAGTGAGACTAGGATCCTAAAGAGAGACACAATCAGAAACAGACTCTGGGATGTTCTACATGGACTCTGAGGTTCTAAGAAGCTAGAAGAACAATGATGTGGCTTCCCAGGGCTGAATGTGCCATCCAGAAATCCTATCCGCCACTGCTTCCTCACCAGTCACTCTATACTGCTTCTCAAATCTGAGCGAACATCAGAACCACCCTGAGGGATTGTTAAAGCTCAGATTGCTGGTCCTACCCTGGAGTTGCTTAAATCGTGATCAAATACCCATAACATTTACCATCTAACTTTTTCTTTTAATATGCTAGGGATGGAACTCAGTGCCAGCGAGCTACTCGCCCGGCTCTTCACCACCGTTGAGAGTGTAGTTCAGGGGCTGGGGATTGAGCTCAGTGGTAGAGTGTTTGCCTAGCAAGCATAAGGCCTGAGTTCGATCCCCAGCACCCTCCCCCAGAATGTAGTTCATAGGCGGTAAGTATGCCAGCTCCGCAGTGAATCCATCTGCCCAACTCTTGTCATCTTGTGAAACAGAAGCTCTACACTCATTAAACAGTAATTCTCCACTTTCCCGTTCCCGAGCGCCTGGCACGCACAATTCTACTTCTGTCTCTATGAATTTCACTACTTTGAGTACCTCATATAAATTGAATCATACAGTATTTGGGTTTTTTGTTGGTCTTTATTGTTATTATTGTTTTTTGAGACATGGTTTCACTATGTAGTTCATAGTGAACTTCAATTCACTCAGTAGCCCAGGCCGGTCTAGAACTCTTGTTGATTCTCCTGCCTCATCCTCCTAAGTGCTGGGATCACACACATGCACCACACATCCAGCTTGCCTATTTTTTAAATGGAGTTTTATTTTCACCAAGTCCTAGGAGTTCTGTACAGATTCTAGATATTTCATTAGACATATGATTTACGAATATTTTCTCCTACACCCATGAGTTTTGCATTTAGAGCCTGAGAATTTGCATTTCCAACAAATTTCCAAGGGGTGCTACTTGTCAAGGACCCAAGATCAGAGAATGACTGCTTCTGACACCAACAGTGTGAAGACTTCATTCATGTATTCACTTGCGGTGCTAGGGACCAAGTAGGGCCTCGTGTGCACTAGGCAAGTGCTGTACCTAGTAAGTACTTTCATATTAACTCTCTTGCTCCTCACATCATTATTCCTGTTTTACCCAGGAGGAAATGGATCCTCCAAGAAGTGAATTCACTTGCTCAAGATTATTCCACTAGAGGGTAAAGCAGGGGCCCCCCACCCCAGGCCTTCTGACCCGGCACTGTGCCACGCTATACCTTATCCTCTCTTCTCAATAAATCAAATAAGCTTCCAAGAGGACAGAATCTAATGACTAGGTGATACTCAGCAAACTCCCCCCCCCCCCCCGGTGCTGGGGATCGAACTCAGGCCCTTGTGCTTGCCAGGCAAGCACTCTAATCACTGAGCTAAATCCCCAGCCCCACTTTTTTTTTTTTTTCAAATCAGAACTAAAACACCAGACTCCTTTCCTCAGATATTATCCTGGCTTCAGTAAGATGAGTCAAAGGAGTAAAAGAAACCTGCTCTAAGGCCACGGGGAGGATGATGGCAGTGGGACGCAGGACAGGCCTGGACCGGAACAGACTGACCTCATGAGAAAGCTCACTGTTTACTTTGGCTGATGAGGCAATGCCCTCCCAAGGCCACCAGTGTCCGTGCATCTCCCTGCCTCAGTTTCCACAGCTGCCCCCACAGGGGGCTCTTCTGTGTGTGCAGGAGGAAAGGGCTCTCTCTCCCCAGGCTAAGCAGCCAGCACGGGGTACCCAGCCAGGCCAGTGACGGAGGCTCAGCCTCTGCAGGCTCCCTAAGGGGCACTGCGTGGAGTAAGTGGCCTGAGAGGCCAGGGACCAGCATGTGACAGCTGGGGCAGGCACCACCGCCGTGGCTATACTTCAACCCAGAGAGACGTTAGCGTCAACCTGGCTAAATAGATCCGGGACTAGCGGTGGCCTCCTGAGAGCTCATCTCCACGGATAACCAAAGACTGGTGCTAACCCAGTAATCATCACGTGTTCAAACATGATGTACAACAATTCCTAGTGAATTCCTCAGTTTGAGTTTGTAACTCAAGCCACTGATGCCCGAGCAGTGACTTATTCTGATACAAAGCTGGCTTCGTAGGCCTGCCTTGAAATGATCCTTTAGAGGAGTGAGAGGAAAACGCTCCTCTTAGAACACAGGCCCGAGGGCCCTCACAGAGCCTGGTGCCTGGCGCTGAGCTTCACAGAGCCAAACTACAAAACGTGGCAGTGCTGCTTATAAACAGAAAAATGCCGAGCTCCCCGGTGAGGACCTGGGCTTTGTCTGTCTTCAGATACTGACATTCACTGGACAACACAACAAAAACAGAATTAAGATGCAAAGGCATTCAGGCCCTTCCTTTGCTGTCCCAAGCCTGGGAATCTTTTCAAATTCAAATGAATATCTGTCAAACTAATTAAGGGAAGATGCAACGCTCTTGTTCTGTGCTCATTAGAGAACAACTTGCTGGTCATAAATTCCTCAGAGAGTGGGAGGGGACGCTGTCTCCCCTCTTGCTTAAGATTCCTGCTTTGTTTATTTCCACTTCGGCCTATTCACCTCCTAAACCCAGAAAGATCACAAAAGACACGTTGGATCAGATTTTCATTCCGCAAAACAGGAAAGGGTAAGATGCGATGTTGCAACTGATGCTTTTACACTGAAGGAAATGACAATCACTCGACAGTGTTCTCCGCACTTGGGCAGATTTTGACACTGAATCTTGGGAGGCTGCTCTGGGACTAGATCTACGCAGCTTGTGTCAGAGTCACATACCAAAACCATGACCTGTCTGCTCCTACTGCACTTACTGAACTCCTGCCAGCTACCTGGTATAACGCTATGTACATAGTTTAATGTGACGTGCATGTACTGTAATTTAAATTCCCAAGGCAGGGTGTGGTGGCGCACGTGTATAATCCCAGCAATCTGGGGGCTGAGGCAGGAGGATCTCGAGTTCAAGCCCGGCCTGGGCAATTTAGCAAGAACCTGTCTCAATATAAAAAATACAAAAAGGCCGGGGATATAGCTGAATGTGAAAGCCCCAGATTCAACACCCCGTGAAAAAACAAACAAGCAAGCAAGCCAGCAAGCAAAAAACCCCAGTAACTTCAGGCGCAGGTTTTCACCCCATTTCACTCACGCCACATTGGTGAGCAGCAAAGTCAGCAGCAGGAGTAACACATCACAGTACTTGTTTCAGATATACAGTCTTGTACATTCTACATGTACTTTGGAAATCTGAAATAGTAGAATGATTCCACGTCTAAGGTTTCATTACCAGAAAGAAATTTAACAGAGTTAGAATTTCCACTAAATGGCACATTTGAGGCAACAAGGGTTTTCCCATCTATTTAAAAGCCCGCGGTAATTTCTTTTCTTTGCGATGGGATGTACGCCCCCGAAAAAATACTTCCCCCCTTCAGAAACTTCCTCGGGTTTTCCCCACCGTGGCACGATTCTCCCGGCAAGCTGGGTGATTCTAGTTGACCTTTCTTTTGTTATTGTTTTTTCTCCTTTTGCTCTCTGCATCTGAAGAAGACTGTTGCAATTTCTGCTTGCCCAATTTAGGGACATCGGACACCTATTTGCTCTGACAACTGGGATAGAGTTGAATGTGTGGAGGCCAGAACGCCTGCCAAATTCAAATCTGACCGAGGGCATTATTTTTCTAACTTTTGAAGAATTCATATCATGAATTCATATCTCCCAATATCAGGCAATAAAATGGTGCTTCAAGATCGCTCTTCTGGGCTGGATGTCACTGAATTGTTTCCTGGGTACATTTCAGCTCTTGATTTCTCCACCCATGTTTTTAATTAAA
Source organism: Hystrix cristata (assembly GCA_004026905.1). Taxonomy (NCBI): domain Eukaryota; kingdom Metazoa; phylum Chordata; class Mammalia; order Rodentia; family Hystricidae; genus Hystrix; species Hystrix cristata. The sequence continues at coordinate 9,716 of PVJO010010075.1, forward strand.
CTTTACTCTGATGTCGCTGTCAAGGCCATTAACTCCACTGCTGTACCCACGTCACTGAAGTCATCGTGAAATAGGGCCAACTATTTCTCCTACAGCACGTCTTTCTGCACGTTCCTCCTGCGAAAGCTTCTACTGCAGCGGGGACATTACTTTCAGAGCCCACAGCTGACCTGTATAAAAGGTACTCGGATCCAGATCAGTACGATGTTCACTAGTGACACTCGGTTCAGTACTGTATCAAAAGGACATCTACTCTGACCCTGGAGGAATCCAGTTCAGAGAAACACATTAAATGGATTTTGACATTTTAGAGACAAAATGTACCCTAGAGATCAACTAGTTCACATTTTTGGTTTTATATGAGTGAATCCTCAGCCTTCGATATCTGGGAAATTGGTTGTTGATTAGAAGTCCAGCCTACACTCAACAGAAAGTAACTCATAGACCTCTGATTTTTTTTTTTTAAAACCTCTGATTTTTGAGTGCAACAATATTTTTGTCTCATAAAACTTACAATTTTATTATTTCTACGTCCTTGCTCTTCTGCTTTCCTATACTGCTTTAGGTGGTTAAATTTCAAATATTGCAGACTTTAACAATTATCAGCACCAATGCTTGAGAAGCAATGACTTCTAACACTTCTCAGGGCATTCTTGGGATGGCTGGTTCTCCTTTTAACAAGGAAATTCAGTCTGTTGAGAGATCATTCTGATCAAGCACTTTTGTTTACTGAAATGACACATGAGCAATTCAGATACCAAGCTAAATGCAGAGAAGCTTAAGAGCCATCATGTGTCTTTACTTAGGAGGGCAAGTGAGATATGTTACTAGGATGTAAATTGAAAAGCCAAAGCTATAAAACCATCTCCACCTATCTGTGTACAGCATTTTGATTTTATCTTGTCTTAGAAAGATAAATACAATAAATACCCCATGTCAGCAACTTGGCATAAATATACCCGTAATATATGTTTGACATCAGCATCCTTTGAAGCACAATCACCCGACACCCAGCTAGATGAGCAGAAAGCATCCTCTTCCCCAGAGGCCACAGCTCCAACATCTGTCCTCTGCGGCCTGAGGACTGAGCTGTAACAGACCCTGGGGAGCCCCCTTGCTGGTCTTCTTCCAGCACTTCATATGGCCACACTGCATACAAAGCCAGAGGATTTGTCCATAAGTCAATAAGTCTCTGCCTGGTTAGTTCAAAAGTATGAGTTTTTAAAAGATCACTATTAGCCAGGAGTGGTACTGCACACCTGTAATCCCAGCACTCAGGGAGGCTGAGGTAGGAGGATCACAAGTTCAAACCCAGCCTGGGCAACTTTAGCAACTTAGTGGGAACTTGTCTCCAAAATTTTTACAAATGAGATGGGAATGCAGCTCAGTGTGAAAGCCCTGGGTTCAGGTTCAATTTCTAGTGCTGCCAAAAATTAGTTTCAAAAGTCACTGTCTCAGGGAAAACGGGGTAATCAAAATTAGGTACCTTTTAGCCACGTTGAACTAGGGTGACCTGTGACAGCCCAACTGTCAGTCCCACGTTTAATATGAATATAAAAGAACAAAATACAACACAATGGTGATAATGATAATAAAAACAACTAACTAAAAATAACCATGGAGCACTTACTGTGTGCTACTTGCATGCATTTTTTTTTTTCTTTTGGTGCTGGGGATCAAACCCAGGGCCTTGTGCTTGCTAGGCCAGCAAAAAAGACCACTGAGCTAAATTCCCAGCCCCTGAATTAGCCCATTAACCCTTCCAGGCACATTGAGGAAAATATGAGGACTACTATCCTCATTTTGAAGATAAGGAAACGGGGGCACCGGGAGAGAAGTGATCTGTCCAAGCCTGCATACTCCCCTAGTGTTGGTGGCACAGTCAGAATTTGAACCCAGCGCCCGTACTTCTCTCACTACCTCTCGCACAGAGCTTCTCTTGAAGTATCTGAGGTTGCACTAGCTTTTATCACAGTGAAAAGTACCATGCTTTCCTGCAGTCTGGGCCTTGAAGAGGGACTCAACAGACTTGTGTAGTTGATGAAGAGTATTTACTATTCACCCTGTGCAAAAAGCCACCTTGAGGTCAGTGCTGACACTGGCAATAACTTCCCACTACAAATGACTGCAACACTCATGTCATTAGTAAAACCATTGGCCAGTTGAGCTTCTGTCCCATGCCCTGCCTGAGCCTACCCTCGAGGGTGGAACACGCTCCCCTAAACATACTCCATGCATGTGAGGATGAAGCTGAGCTAAAGGCAACTCAGCTTCGTCCTCAGGTACAGGAAGAGCTCGCTGTCTTTGCTTCATCTGCCTAGATGCAAGCCCGCTTTGCCCTTTGAGGAAGGTACCCCACACTATCCCCCTACCAGGTACAGAAGGGCTACTATCGTCGCTGGACACCAGGATGCATCTGCCCACAGATATTCACAGCACAACCCTTACCTTCTGTTTCTGCAGAGATTTCCACACCTCCTTCTCATGTGAGGCCAGCAAAAAAGACAAAATTACAAGCTGGGGGTGCAGCTGAGTGGTAAAGCACTACTTGCCTACCATGTGTTAGGCCCTAGGTGTGAGCCCCATCAACACACACACACACACACCCCACTAAATTACCGAAAAGATTAAAGATCTAATTGGCTTTTTCTAAAATCATTTCAAAGTTTTCTCGTAGGGTTACATGGGCTCAGGTACACAGGGCCCCCTCTATAACTGGTTGCTGTGGATCTAGTTTTTGGAAAACTGGCCCATTCCAAAGTTTGATTCCAAGCACCTCGTTCCAATCACTCCATTCAGCTTTGATCAGTCTAAATGATGGCCTCCCATAAACCACTGAACAAGCCCAAAGTCTTTTTCCCGATTCCTTAAAGGGTAAATAAGCCCTTGAGTTTAACCTGTCCAGTTCTAACTAGCTTATTCTCTGTAAGTCCAACACATTAGGTATTAATAAAAATTTTGGGCTTTTCCCATTAAGAAAAGATTATTTGTTGTAATTAAATTTTATATCGTACACTATGTACCAATACATCTTCACTAGTAAGCCTCAGATCTGGGTAAACTTTCAGGGCTAAAACAAAACCTTTCTATGGGGAATAAAACCATGAAAATTAACACGTGCGTGCAACAGTCAGTTATTGTGAATTTGTATGTTTTTAGAGTTTTTTGTTTGGCTAATTTTTGTTTTTTAATGTACTAGGGATTGAACTTCGACCTTTGCACTGAGATATAACCCCAGTCCTTTTTTTTATTTTGAGACAGGGTCTTGCTAAGTCATTAAGTTGCCCAGGCAAGGCTCAAACTTGTGATCCTCCTGTCTCAGCCTTCCAGAGTGCAGGGATTACAAGGCTGCACCACCATGCCCAGTTGTTTATAGTTTTCAGTAGAGACAATTAAACGCATAAGAAAACGTGGATTAATTTTCTGCCTTATAAACATAAATACATAAAATTTAGGGGAAAATTCTTTTTCAACATTACTCTTTTTAGAGGTAGGATCACTATGGATGGACTGTGATTTTCCTTGGGCTGTTCTCGAAATCCCTTTTGTTTTCAGTATGGAGAGCAGAGGTATCAAGGCTTTGGGATGGCAAATACTCTCTGAACAGCTTACGAATTCACTCACAAAAAACAGAGAAGCAAAGTGGCAAGAAAGGTTCTGCAGCTGCCCCCAGGCAGCCTCCCACTTGGCAGCTATGGACAAAGCGGACTCTCCCTTTCCTTGAAGGCGGTGTTGAAAGGCGGAGGCTTTCCCTCACCCAGCCTCTTCCTTCTGCTCCTTTATCACCACAAAGCAGCTGTGTGCCACGGTGCTAAACCAACTCGCCGAAAAGTGAATGCCTGAGTCAAGCAGGGGCGGGGTTGGTTTTTCCCACCTCCGCCTTCCAAGCACCTGGCCTGATTCTGTCTGATGATTTGAGAGAGCTGTATAAGGAAGACAGCACAGACTAAGCTATCAGAAGGTAGCTTTTTCCCCCTAAACGACCTGGAGAAAATAATTTCAGTTCTCAGTAGGCAATGGGAAGGTCTGTTCCCTGCTGGAAGAGACTCAAGGGCTGGATCATAGCCACCTGTTGCTCCCAAAGACCCCGTCCCAGCCTCCCACCCTTGGGGACGGAACCCAGGCCTCACTCACGCTGGCCCCGGCCAGCCCCAATGCCCTTATTCAGTGTTTCTCAACCTTGGCACAGCTGACATTCTGGACCAGATATTCTTTGTTGTCCAGTGCACTGTAGAGCGTTTACAGCACCCCTGACCTCTATGCTAGATGCCAGGAGCACACTCCCCCAACCAGCTGTGACAACCAAAAAGGTCTCTAGACACTGTTAAATGTCCCCTCTGGAAAAAAAAAAAAATTACCTCAAATCGAGAACTAATTAAATGTTTAATTGCCACTGAATTTTCCATTTTCTCTTTTATAGCAAACAAGTTATGGTTAACTAGTTTTGGACATTTTGAAAACTTTTTTTCCATCTCAAATAGATTGAAGTAGTATAAAAATACAGACTTCCACTTTTTTCAGTCACTGATAATGTTGATTCTCATGGTTACCTTTTACGAAAATTCAGTGACAATCAAAAACAGTAACGCTTCACGCTTAAACATGTTCCCCTATCGCAGGCCTTTGACAACACCACCCCCTGGATTCTCACCACTCTGCTCTTCACAGGTGAGATGGAAGCACACTGCTTCAGTTACAGTGCAGAACAACAGCATTTGAATTTTGTGGGGGCAGTTATAAAAATTTCTGTGTCATGTCTATAGGCAATGAAAACCAGTAGGGCCATCTGGGACACCCCAGAGCCACGGCAGAAGTCACAGATGCCAAGTGTTCTGTCGAGACCATTTCTTGATAAGAAAATTGAAGCACATTTTCCTTGGGTGCTCCAGCTGCCAAAGCTGTAGGCCGATAGTTAACAATAAATTTTTTTGATGAATTATTAATGTAATAACAAGTGTGGCTTCCACAGCCTCGATCCACGAAAAGGATCTTAGTCATGTGAAAACCAAGAGCACTACGATTTCTTTTGCCAGTGGTTCTGTCCTGGGACCTCAGGAAGGAGCATGTGAGGGTCTCACCTGTCTCCGACTCTCTCACCACGGCGCCTTTCTCCTGAGTCCAGCCCGTGAAGATATGGTTCAACTGCCATCCAGTAGCTGCAGGCCCAAGGAATTACTCAAGCCTGAAAATACAAGTCCAATCCCTTGTCGATGTCTGCAACTGGCATTAATAACAGCAACGGCGACTGTGTCTGCCGCCAGGGCGGTGACTGGCACGCACCCTTCCAGGCCCCACACCAGGCATTTTAGTTTCTTACCCCTTAACGGTCCTGCAGCTCTGAGAGGCAGGCCGCATTCTCCCCCATCTCCCAGAGGAAGTTTACAGAGACAAGTATTCCGCCCAAAGTGACAGAAGGTGGTGAACTAAGAACTCAGACCTGACCATTCATCTCCACGACAAGCACAGGGTCACGGGAAGAATGGGGGTGGCGTGTCCACTATCAACAACCAAGCCGAGCCCAGCCCTGCTTTCCCACAGAGAATGAGGGAGGGGACTGGGGCGCTCCAGGTTTGTATCATTCCATTCCTGAAAGAAAGGAGACGGGTGAAGAGCGAGTCTTATGGGGCTGAGTACTGTTTTTTTTTTTTTGGTTTTTTTTTCACAGGTGGGTGCTGGGGCTCGAACTCAGGGCCCTGAGCTTGCTAGGCAAGCTAAATCCCCAGCCCTGAGCACTGCTTTCTGTGTGGTTTTCTGCCCTGCCTTCTGCTGTATTTAAAGACACCCAACCGGAAAGACAGCTATGAGTTCTTTCCGTAACAATTGGCCATTCTCTGTAGGGACAGGACTCAAGACCAGGGTATTTTTCCTTAGGTTCAAAAGCTATCACTGAGTCTTCCTTTTAATCTTTAACCGCAATGCTTATATAAGGAACTTTTATATTATTATTCAACAGTTAACACCTTCCCATACACTGTGTCAAAGTTCTGGGGTTTATCATTCCTGGCTAGCTGGTGATCACCTTTCCCTGGAGCCGCTGAAGCTAGAAAGCGGGGAGCCACACTTGCTCCCCGCATCTGAACAGCGGGCTGGTCTCCAGGCAGACACCGGCTGGTGTGACCCAGAGCGCGGCAGCTCAGGGCAGGCCCTCTTCTCATCTGGCAGGTGGTGGAGCTGCTGAATGCCAAATTAACGCTGCTCCCCCCTCTTAGCCTCATCACTGTGGAAGATGGAGGCTTTCCAGTGCCTCCACCTCCAGCAATTTGGAGATTAGGCTATGAGATCTGCTTCCTCAAATTACATAATCCCTGCTCAAATAACTAGAAGCCAGATCTGATTTACCAATTATTTCATTAACCTATGATTAAGGAGAACAAACATCTTGGATTTCAACTTCCTGCCCCCTCCTGACAAGTTCACTAATACTCGTGTCATTGAATATTTTGTCCTTCGTTGGACCTGGGCTTCTTTCATCTCTTCCCCTCTGTCTTGTTCTACTTAACAAGAGCCACCGCTGCATGGAGGGGAACAGAACCTGGGGGAGTCTCTACTTTCACAAAAGTTTGGACATTTTCATAATAAAAGTAAAAATGAATTTAAAAACAAAGAGAGCTATTTGTATTTCCCCCACCACAGCCTGGATGTCTTACACTTCCGCCTGACCTGGGGATTTTTCTTCCTAGTCCAATCAGGCTACTTCTAATGGCCACAGATTTTGTTAACAACTTCACTCATCTCGCCTAGTCGCCTCTCACATCCTCTGCTAATTCCCTACTGAAGCACTGCCAGGCTTTTCTTCTCCCACTTAAACCAGTCAAAGGGAGGAGAGGAATCAGCCCATAAGTCTCTATGAAAGGCATTTGTAATCTGAAATCCAGTCATTTTGCTGATGAAAAATATTCTTTTCAATTGAGTGGCCTTTGATGTAGTCATCTCCCTGTTCACACACCTGTTCCTCAGGACACAGTCCTGATGGAGCCCCGCTGCCCACCTACGAGCAGAGCCAGAGAGACACTGCCGGGGGAACCTGGACCCACAGCCAGGCTGTGTCAGACGGTGACAAAGCTCTAGCCCAGAAGTGCCACCGAAGTGAGCCAGGGCCACCTGCTAGAGGGTGTGGGAGAAGAACAGAATCCCAGAAGCTTGGGAAAATGTATTTGTTGTTATTTCAAGTGGCACAAGTGACACTTAGCCCATACGGAACTTCAAGCAAAAAAGAGAGTTTCTTATGAAAGCCAGGGATAGAGATGGTCACAGGGAATGAAAAATAAATATTGTCAGTTCTCCCTCACTGCCACTGTATCAGGCGCCATCCCTCAGTGGGGGCATCTCTCTCAATATTTCTCTTAGTGACGGTCCCTCCATGAAAAACCACATCCCTCACTTTTATCTACAACCAATGGAATTCACTGCAAGGCGAGGCGCACAGAAAAGCAGCCAGAGTGGAGAACTCCACGTATACCTCACCACAGGTTAATAACTGCCAAACAAAGCTAGCGCTGAAGATAAAAATACAAAGTCCTGGCGACGGACTCCGGTTTGCTCACCTGAGGCAGGCCCTGTGACTAAGAAGTCAAGGTCTACCGTCCTTTTCTCTCCAGCGTAATTCTGATGCCACACAGTATCAGATGACTGTGTGCTTGGGAAGGTGGACCCTTCACAGCCCAAGAGGATGAACTGTGCTTGATTTACCCAGTCACGGTAATCTGACTCCCAGGCAGCTCCTAGTGTAGGTGTGAGTGTAGCACAATCTGAGGCAACAAGATCTGACCAAATGTAAAATTTGCAGGGGACATTTTTGAGACAATGCTCCTCCTCCTTTCCTACCTCCCCCACCCGCTTCATTTTGTGCAATGACAGAAATCAAACATAGGGCCTCCTAGGCAAGTGCTCATTCTTGATAAAATGCACAAAACTGGGACTCCTTTCTTTCCTTAGACAAGGCTGTGTGAAAACATGGTGTTTGCCGCTGTTACAGCCCTGCTGTGATCACAAGGAGCAAACTGAGGATGGAGATCATCGGGAGGAGGACGTTGGAGGATCATGGGCACAGCCGGAGCCTTGGTGACATCAGCCCCCACAGCACACTGTGCAGGCGGCCATTCTGCAGGGAGGGCCACAGAGCCAGCCAGCGGCTCCTGCTCGCTGAATAACCAGAAGGGCTGAGGGCTCCCGGGTTCCCACCACCTGTCAGGCAGCGATCCAGATGCTTCTAGTGTATCACCTCATTTAATTCACACAGCAACCCGACAAGGTAGCTACTTTGATCGCTCACTGCTTTTCAGGTGGGTCAATGAGATCCAGAAGCATTAATTCATCCTAAACCAAAATTCATCCATGCCAATAGAGGGACTCAAACCCAGGCCTTCTCCACCAAGAGCTCTTAACCACTGGGTTGTTGTTCCTGGCTTTCTATGGCTGGATTCCACATGCTTCTTCATGTCTATTCAAAGAACTCTCTTTTTATTTGAGCCAGTGTGAGTGAGTTTGTGTTCAATGCACCCAGATGTCCTCTCAGACACTGTGGCCAGACTCAGGCTTGCTTTCTTTTCTTTCTTTCTTTTCTAACCAGGGGCTATGGAGTTCAGGCTGGCCTTCAACTCAAGGCACTCCTCCTGCCTCAGCCTCCTGAGCATGTACCCCCCAAGCCTGGCAGACTCAGGCTTTCTTTCTCCTCCCCATGACAGAGCTGCGAGACTAACTGTCTCTCTGTAAAGTACACTGAATCCAAGTCAGACCCCAAAGCTGCGACTCAGTGGCATTCCTGGTTCCCTGTTCCTTCCGTTACGCGGCAGGTGTGGTTTGACATCAGGGACCCTCGGGAGCACTAGTCCCAGTGTGACATGATTACTCCTTAAAATAGCAATGAGCACAGAATGGGGGACAAAAATGTTGACATTGCTTCAAACAACGGTCCCATGATAGCCTCACCTCTGATTTTGTTTCTCAACTTTTCAAAGTGAAAGTTTTTACCTAAGTGGCATCCTGCAATCACATAAGTCTCTGTGCGCTGGAGCTGAGGAAGGCATTTCTGTGGCCTTACTACTGTTTATTCATGGCACGCCCTCCCTCCTCACTCATTCCACAAATATTTGAGTATCTGTGTGCACCAGGCGCTACGCTAGGCACTCGGTATCAACGGCTTGCATTCTCTGCCCTCACAGAGGGCAATAAAGTATAATGATACACCCTGGGACTTCTTCCTCTAAGTCAACAGAAGAACTCCAAGGAATGAGTAGGGAACATGGAGGCTGGGGGTGCCGCTCGGGGCTAGGGTGCTTGCCTAGCGTGCCTGAGTTCGAGCCCCAGCAAGACAAAAAAAGCAGGCAGAGCACAGAGCTGGACAAAGCATTTTGAGGGCAAATCCAACACAGGAGTTAAGTGCACAAAGCCGCCAGGCAGCTGGCCTGGCCAACCCCACCTCTGCCACTGTGGGACCTGGCGAGTTACTCACAGACATCTCCACTGTTTAACCTGCAAAGGGATGAAAGTTGTATCTCTGTCACAGGATTCTTAGGAGAGCTAGCATTCTTGGTAAGTCATCGAGACACAGTAAGTACCACACACAGCTGTTCAAGAGACAAAATGAGCTCCGGTCCACTCTGCTGGCTGACCACAGCTGAGCCACATGGCAGCAGAGATGCGACAACATGCCGACCTCAGAGTCACAGGCAGATGGCATCAGCAGTGCTGGGGCCCAGGTGACTGCCACGGGAAGATGACACCCCCAGGCCACCGCCCTAGTTGAAACAGAGCCTCGAAGTTGCTAACGTCTTGCACTCAGAACTCCCAAACTAGTGTGTCAGTTAAGGAGAATGGAGAGTGACTTTTCTAGGAGAATTTGGTTTTTAATAAGATGATCTTGGAAGGCAGAACCACACATGTGGAAGGACCATCAGAGGTCAAGCTCTCAAACAACGGAGGGGGTGCTCTGACCACTGATGACCCAGCCCCCCACCCTGGGCTCATCCCCAGTGATGAGGGTGCACACTTGAAGACAGACTTAAGCGTTTACTGAGTTCTCATCCTGGCTCCAGAGCAAGACAATCCTAAGGGATGGATGGCTGCAGCAGGTGTGGTAGTGCATGCCTGTAATCCCAGCTACTCAGGAGGCTGAAACAGGAGGATCACAAGTCCCAGGCTAGCCTGGACAACTTGGCAAAAGCCTGCCTCAAAATATAAAATACAACAGTCTGAGAATGTAGCTCAGCGTGAAGCCCTGAGTTCCATCACCAGTACTGGGGGAAAAAATAGTGCCGGTTGTCACATGCTTAGAGATAAAGATGCCCTCTCTTCTCCCAGCTCCCTGACCTGGTCATCACTTCCCTTGAGTTATGACCCAATCCTTCAGCTCCACAGCAAAGTCAATAGAATCTAGACATTCAAAGGGTCTGCCCAGGAAGATCGTTTTTGAGAGAAGATCCTTCAAGTGGCCCCAAAAGCAACCTTGCTTCTGAAGTCAGGGAGAAGGAAAATACTGACTCCTCGTTTTCATTGTATCTGCAACAGGCTCCTCCTGACCTCAAATCTTGTGGCCTCCAGAAGGGGGAACAGATATCAAAACTCAAACATGAGTACATTTTGATCGCGTGTGGATTCAGTGGATTGCAACAGGATTTTGTAGCCGAAATTGGAACCAAATGTCTTAACTACACCAGTCCTTGAAGAGTATGGACTTGGTACTTTCATCATAGAAACAATGATTTAGCTTAAACAAGGCCAGTCTTTGAAAAGTAAGTTTGCCCTGTGTCTTTGCAAAGATATGGAGCCAGAACCTGATTAGTTGATAGAACTGAATACTGAAGAAGCCAAGGTTGGGAGTTGAATTCTCACAGGGAACAATCAGAGGACAGCAGAGCCACAAACGGGGAGATCTTAGAAGCCAAGCTCCTGCCCAAATGCCCAAACTCCCTGACCATGGACTGCCCAGCCTCTCCTGGCCCACTTCCAACAGGGCCAGCGCCCGCCTTCAGACAGAACCAAGTTCTTCTGTGGTTAAATCTGCAGAGGCGGTGTGGTGGTAATACATGAATACACGATAGCCCACAAGTATGGAAGGTCTTCTAAAGGGCAGGCCCTGTGCTGAAGGCTTTATACACATTATTTCATTAAATCCTCATGAGTGGTCTCTGAGGCAGGTTCTCCCGGGTTCACTCAGAGGAAAAGCCAGAGGTGACCAGCATGGCCTGCCAGCTCCCACTTCTCTTCCTCCGCGTGGGCTTCCCAGCTCTCCCTCTGAGCCTTTGCACAAGTATGGAATATTTTTTATTTCAAAAATTGGAGGGAATGTGCCAAACTAAAGAATGAAGAAGAAATGACAGGGTTTTCCCAGGGTTGTCCCGCGCAAGAATGACAGTGAAGAATCCTCCTTTACAAACGCCATTCCCACTCAAGGGTCCCCTTTCATGTGACTGTCTTTAACTTTGGCGATAATGTAGAAATCCAATTTGCAGATGAGGATTTGCCCTCTGAGACTTGTATATCTTCCTAAAGTAACCCCACAAAGGGCAGGATGGGAAATAGAATCTAATTTTTCAGTCTCTGTCTGGGGCACCTGCCCTGGCTTCAGTTGGTTTTTGAAAGTTTACAATGTTTTCTATCCTGAGAAATGACCTATTTTTGTAAATGGCAAATTTAATGCCTCATCAATTAAAAAATATAAAACTACAACCATTACTTCCTCTTCTCTCTCTTTTTTAGAGCTCTGCTATTGCCCAGACCCAAGAGATTCCTACTGGAGGACAGACCGTCACAGCAAAATTGGGGCCTTCATCTGAAGTTCTTTTCACTAACTAAACACCCAGCCTTATACCACTTACATTAACGGAGGTAGAGAGCCAGCTGCTGAGGATCGCCGAGCAGCAAATACCAGAAAATCTCAAAACTCTGACCACATTTTTCTTCACCATATTTTTTTTGCCAATTATTTTGCCCACAGTGCTAGAAACTTGCTTTCACCTCTGTGCTTTTTTCCCAAACGGTAAAGATTTCTACCACAGAGGGGAGAAAAAAATGCAGACCTCACCACCAAGTATAAATTGCTCATTTAAAGAACAGGAATTAAGGATGGGGTGCTTTTCTTCCTTAAAAGCTCATCACTCTGCAGAAAGAATCTGAATCCTGTTTTGATTCTTCTTGAGCAGTGGAGCAGTTTTGGGTTTTGTGTTAGTTAATTTTAATTTAAAAAAAAAAAGTGGGGCTGGGGTGCTCCATTCTTGAGTCGCTGTTGCTATGAGACTTTCTGGGCCACAACAGATGGCCACAGGAACAGTTCTCAGGCGGCCGCCGCAGCCCTCACTGGGGCAGACCATTAACATTCCCGGAATGCTTCACCTCACGGAATGCTTCCGTGTACTCCCGGGCTGGCCTCCCAGTCGGAGAAAAGGCCGTGTCGCCCCCATCTGTCTTTCCCAATTAAGGTTCCCAGCAAGCTTTACCAACTAACCACCGAGTGTCTGGGCCGTTCAGGTGAGCAGACTTAGTGCACGCATGGGTGTGCACTAATCCAGTTGCACACAGGCCACGCTTCCTGCCTGATACATTTAATTGTCTGTAAGCCTCTGCCTCCCTCCCAGTGCAGAGTGATTCAGCTAAAAGAGCCAGCATCCTCTCCTCTTGGAGTAATTTTAGAGCCTAGACAGAGCTGCTGGGGGAAAGGTGTAAGGATTCTGGATTTTCCCCTTGATAAGACACAAGGGGAAGGGGTACTGAATGACATGAGTGGCTGATTCCTCTCTAGCTTCTTGGTGCCACAGGACAAATCAGTCAGAAAGAGGAATTAGTGAGCCATGATTAATAAACAACTGAGAAACCATAGCATGAACATAAGGTCACCAAGATCCCCCTGCAGAGAAGGGAAAGAAAGGGTGGGGCTCAGAGCACGCATGGCCTTGCCTGGGTGTGTGGCAGCCCCTGCAGGCCTGGCGCCCACTGCTGAACACAGGTTTTGGTCATCACGGGCTCCTAGCAGCTTTATTGCTCACTGAGAACTTTTGTTACTTGGTTAAAAAAAAAAAGAAAAAAAATATGACTTTAAACAGTCGTAGCTGTTCAAGGTGGGGCTCATTTACAGCCCACCCCCAGAGTTTATGCTTTGAAGCCAGGCCTGGGTTGCAGAAGCAAAGTCCTCCTTACATGCCTGCTGCCGCTGGGGCTTACCTGGTCACCTGGTCACCAGCAGGGCCCTCCTGACAGTTTTAGTTCATATAAGTTCCTGGACCACCTTCCTCTGGATGGGATTAGAATATATGTCATGAATTCTGTGCCACCACTTTTATTTTTGAATTCAAACACTCAGTCCAACTCAGAGACAAAATGACCCAAGACCGCTTGGGTTCCTGCCTTCCCAAACCTCCCCCTGTTCCAAGGCACAGCTTTCCTCTTGTCTCCAAAAGGTGACCACTTAAATCACTAGGGCTTTTGTTTCCATGCCTTTTAGAGGTTTGGCCTAACAAGAAGTACCTACTTTTCACTATCGGCCAGCGACATTTTCACGCAGCCTTGTACAGATGGCTGATGGTGAGGACTCCGCTCCTGTCCCAGGTCTAAGGCTACTGAGGCCCAGCTTGCCCCTTCCTGCCCAGAGTCACAGTGAGGAATGCAGCGGGGAGCAGCTCTGAGCTCCCCAGCTGAAGTGGCTGGTGCTGCCTCCCATGGTGGAGCTGAGCCCATGGGGCACGCAGTGTGTGGGGGGATGGGAGGGGGCTGGGTGCTGTATGATCCCCACGGGAGGGGAGCGCACCACACGGCCCACAGCTGGCAGGGCAGAGTGAGCCTGGCAGGCATCCCACAGTTCCAGGAAGGAGGTTTTAAAAATGGTCACTGGGGAAACAATAAGTTGAAACATACTTAATGCCCCTGCCCTCCAGTCTAACTCTCTAATGACACCTTCCTTGGAATGAAATAAAAGCTATTCTCTGTCCTGGTTACTAAAGACTGTATTGAGCTGCGTCTTTGGGGTCTCCTGGTCCTCTGCATGTCTGTATGTTCCACACCCTTAATATGAAACAGGGTGGGGTATTCACACGACTTAATTTACTTTTTAAGTAGAGATAATGTTTTCCAACTAGCTGTCTTTCTTCTCTGCACCTTTTAAAAACACTGGGCTTTTTATAGGTAGCAATTTTTTATAAAAGATAGTGATTAGAGGTAAGATTGTATTTGTCCCTTCTCATACAAAAATGACATCTTTTTAACCCAGAAAGTCATCTTTGATTTTTATATTCTCCAGATTGTGATTCCTACAGGTAGAATTTTGAAATACAAATCAATGCTAATATTCAATGTCTACTTAGCTTTCAATGTTCACTTCTCTTTAATTGTTAACATTTATAAATTCATTTAGTTTTACCTACCTACTTATCAGTCTATATATTTAAGTCATCACCAACCATACATGTACTATTTGCACTCATATGATATTTAAAATGATTCCTGCAGACTTGTGTGATGATCACATTTCATTTCTTTCTGTTACCAAAGCAGTCATTTTTAGCAACTGTATTTAGAACTACTAATATTTGATATAGGAAAATGTCTTTATGAAGACATATTAGCTGATGGCTGAGAGAGATGGAAAATTTCAAGTACAGTAGCTCTAAGCAGAAAGAAAAAGACGCACTTCAGGATGATGAACATGGACTCCCAGCCAGTGCTTTTTGAATGCTTATCACCTCTTCTCCACACTTCATCTGTTTTCCCATTGCTCATTACTCCTTGACTAGAATCACTAGGAACTGTAAATATTCCTTTCATGAAGGGGTTCAAACCCTTGAAATTAATAATATGGGAAATAGCCTCTTAGAACCTGTTTGGATTTATAAAGCAATATTTCCCCATTTATAAAACATTTTCATTTTTAAAAAATTAAAGTCCAGGGGAAAATTACTTCCTCCCTATCATGACAAAGCAGCCTAAGTGAAAACACCAGTCCCAAACAATTAACCTTTTCACAGATCTTTGATTACTAAATCCTCCAATAGCAAGCACCCTAACAGCAATCCAAGCCCAAAGACAGGATGGTCCTTGAAGTATTTGTTAGTGGATTTACAAGTAAAATGCAATCAGAGTAGAAAGTAAGCTTCATCAGAATCCCAGCTTCACATTCTTAAGCATCTCAGCTGCTGCTTTTGAACTTTAATGCTTGAACACGAGCTTGGGCAAAGTGAGCGAACCAGGATGATCTAAATCCCTTGATAAAGTGGAATTCACTAACTCACCTCAGTTGGACAAATGTAAGAATGAAAAGCTGGTTTCATATCACGAGAGAAAAAATGTTTTTAAAAATATGTTGTAATCAAAATTGTACCGTAAATCATGGGGTTGAACAACTTGAGGGAGTCGAGACGTTCGGCCTGACTTTGTAGCATTGTGCGAGTTAGCATATCGGTTTGCGTCCCTACTGCAAAGTTGCTTTATCACTGCCAGAGTTCATCGCACAGGAAAGAGTGCACAAGGAGACACCGAGTGCGTGCAGGGGTTACAGGATTTACCGAGTCTCTCCGTCCTCTTTGGCATCTGTGTTTACTGGTTTTGCTGGTATTGGCAACAGCTGGGTAAGTTGGCGGATTTTAGAAAAGCCTAACCTGTGTAAATTCCCTGCCTTTCTTCAGTTTACCGTCCCAATACTGGCATTTCAAGATATAGGTAGAAATGATAGCATCGAGAAAGAACTAGGGTACAACGAACTTACCTTGCAGAGGTCTAAGCCCCGGCTCGCACTGTCCTCAGTTATCTGCTGGACCTTTCTGCCCAGCGAGAAGCCCGGCCAGGCTGGCCCACGAGGGGGCTCCGTGGCTCGGGGGAGGTGCCCAGAGGCACGAGTCCGGCTGGCGCAGAAAGAATCCCGGGCCAGCTCCAGGAAGGCGAGAGCTAAGACACAGGTGCCTGTCACCGCCCAGGCACCTCTGATTAGCCGCGGCCAGAGCAGTTCCCGGTCCTGCCCTCGCGCCAGCCAATCGCCGGCTGCGGCCCGACGGGGCAGCCCCAGGTACGGGAAGTGCGGCGCCCGGGCGCTGGGAACCGCTTTCGGTCTCTCCGGCGAGCACCCTGCAGCCTGTCGGCGGCCCTTCGAGACACAGCTGGCTCCGGGGTGCCCTGACTCACGGACAACCCACGTGCTGCCAGGACGGCCAAAGTGAAAAGAACGGAGCCCCCGCTGCTGCGCTAGCACCCAGGCGGTGCCTCTTTATCTGCGCTTCTCCCGCCCCTTGCCGGCTCCACGCAGGCGTCTCGGCAGCAGATTAAGTTCAATTGTTAATGAGCGATAGTTTTTGCAAGCAATAGTTTCCTATAAAAACTGGAAGAAGAGGAGGGAGAAACAAATAAAAAGATCTTTTTTACAGTCGTGCTTTCCAACAATGAAATTCAGTATTGTAAAAACTCCCTTCGACGTAAACATTATAAAGATGCTACTTGGAAAAAATAAGACAAAGCAGAAGGACAAAAGCCTGCATTTGAAACTTCAGGGAAATGGAGTGTGAGGCACCTCTGTGGACAGGACCATCACGGGCTCCCCAGAGAGCTCGAGGAACTTTACTCACATCTCTCATGGGAGCCGCTGAAACGGCAATCCTCTGCAGCTGTATGGATAAGTAGTGCTTGATGTAAGCTTGGTATTTGCCCCAGACTGTAGGGGTCAGCTTAACAGTAACCATAGACACAAAGAGCGAGGGAGAAAGGAACAGCACACAGAAAGAAAATGGGTCTCCGAGTGCGTCTGAGTGTGTGGGATGTGAATGCATTTTCACTGGGTGAGGGCTGCTGCGGTGGGAAAAAACGAATCACGGGACCCACAGATCCTTTCTAAATTCCCTTGCCAAGGAATCTTAACGAGATTTGATGTAGGTGTGGAAAGAAAGAAGCGGGAACATGCCCCCAAATGCACATACACACACACACACACACACACACACACACACACACACGGAGACAGGATTCTGAAATCACAGGGGGCATTATACTCTATACACAGTTGTAGTCTCCACACCAGACACCAAGAAAACCTAACGCATCTTGAAGCGGTCATTACACTTCAAAGGTGATACCAATTTTAAAGACTGTTTCTATGCTAACTAGAAAGGCTGTCTCTCCAGAATGGCCCCTTGAATTCCATAGCTATTTATATCTCTATCAGGTCAGGTCTAAGGAAATCAGAACGATGCACACGTGGGCTGGGAACAGTGGTCAGGGTGGGGTGCATATCTGTCTATCAGAAGAAGAGAACCTTCCATTAGATCTTGCATTGCAAATATATCCCCCCCCTTTTTTTTCCTTTTTGAGTTTATTTATTTATTTATTCGGGAGGGGTGCTGGGGATTGAACTCAGGGCCTTGCACTTATCACAGATACATTCTTTCCAGAGCAGCTTTCTTTCCTGTTAGGAAGGCAAAGTTCTCACCCCAGTCTTGTATTTTCCTCCCCCTACCCTACAGGGGCACAGATGCCACAACTGAGTTGTATTTCCTTCCACCACATGGCTCCTCCCAGCAGGCCAGAGTTCAAGAGCAGCCGAGATACACAATTCATGTTGAATGTGTCAAATGTAACAACCTCCTGCTGCTGACCAAGATCCCATCTCCACTGTGTGGAATGACAAATGGTTATGCTTGACGTCTGTTTACCCCAACCAGCCATTTAGTGTGGGAATGGCATCCCCTCCAACAGCAGAACATTCCCAGGAGTCTAAAGGAGCAGGAGTCAGCGCCCTCTTCATTTCCCCAGTGAGTTCTCAGAGTCCAGCTGTGTCTGACCTAAACTCACTTGAAATCTACCTTCAAGTTCTCTGAGCAACATCCTAGACAGGTCACTGGCCCCAGGAACTGTATATATTGCCCATGTCTACACGGGTGCTGTGTAACATAAGAGAAATCTGTGGGATCTTTAGGGAAGCCAACATACGCGAACAGGCAAAAGAAAAATTAAAATCATATTGGAGCAATTAAATCACCTGTTCTTTCACAAATTATGAACTGAATAAGGGAACCATTGTGATATTCACGGAGAAAGGTTGCCTATTGGCAGAAGTAACTGGACCCTATGAAACTGCTGATGTTTGACAGTTTTTGGCCCATTGCAATGGCAATTTCCTGCGGTTTAACTTATATTTCACCACCATACAATTAGTGGTTACTATGTGTAGTTACTATGTTACAATCATCACCCCATTCCGTCAAGTTAATACCATAATTGTTGCTCCAACTTTACAGATATGAAAACTTAGCCTTGAAGAGGTTAAGAGTAACTTGTCAAACAGCCACAGAGCTGGGGTGAATACTCGGGCCCAGGCCCACGCTTCGGGATATGACCCCAAACCACACTTTGAACCACCACTCTCTACGATGGAAGCTTTGACATGCACCACTTTGTGACTCCATTCAACTGACTGAATTATTTACTCTGTATTCTCGCCTCTGAAATGGACGCCCATCTGACAGGACAGCAAAGGCACTTAGGCTGGGACCTGGCCCGTGGGAAGAGCTCAGGTGTTATGGTATCATGGTGGTGTAGGCTGGATGACCGGCTTCTCCATCACCATGACCTAAAGTGAGACAGCACACTGTGTGTCCCCAGCACCCCTAGTGGCCAGGCAGCCACGGCAGAGGGACAGTAAATTCTAGGGTCTGCAAGTCTGGAAGCGACACTACTATGGTTTGGATGTGGTTTGACTGTACCCACCAGGGTCACGCGTTGGAAGAAGGGTGATACTAGGAGATGATAGAACCTTTAACAGGTGGAGCCTAGAGCACGGTGATCGGGCCTGGTAGTTCTCATGGGACCCTGGTTGTTATAAAGGGCAAGCCTGGCTCCTCCCCATTCTCTTGTTTCCTGCCTCACCATGAGATCTCTCCCTCTCACAAACACTACTGTCATGATGCTATTGCTGTGACATGAGGTGGCCAGGGAGGCCCTCACCAGATCTGGTACATGGTTTGGACCTTCCATCTCCAAAACTGTCAGTTGAATATAGCTCTTTAGTCTCTGAAGTGCCAAGCCTTGGATATTTTGTTATAGCAATGGAAAATGGACTAATACAGAGGCCTTCACAATCAGTGCAGACTACTTTGGTGTGGAGGAAGTTCTTTCCACTGGAACGGACATGCCCCCCACATTTAGAAGAGAGACCATCCACACAGTGCTGCCTGCCTCCCCACTGCCCACCCACCACCAGGTAAGACCCCACCCTCAGCTCCAGTTTCTTGCTTCTCCACTTCAGAGTGCTACTGAGCAGCAGAAATGCTTTCACACTGCTTTCTCGATGTCTCGCTTGCCACCTACTGGGCTCCTTTGGGAATTGGCTGCAGAGGTTTAGGTCATTCTGGACTGAAGAGTATGACAGTCTGCTCTAGAAGCAGCACCATGGAACCCTCAGACCAGCCCTCCCTTCTGGCTCTGCCACTAATGACTCTGAGCAAGGCACGTATTGTGTCATACTCTATTCCTTATCCTCGGAGGAGGGCCTGGTCCAGAACCTTGCTAAGTTTCTTCTCATTCTAATATTTGTTGTGAAGGGGAGCGGGGACAAAGGGGAATATACCAGATGAATTATTAAGGGGTATGATTTTAAAAATTTTACTCTTCCTCCAAAAGCTTGTAGCTCACCTGCTCTGGCACATCCACTGTTCTTCCGATTGCCTGTTAAAAAACAAACCCACAGACAGGAGAGTGTTAGGTTACACTGTTGACCCGCCACAGCCCAAGATGGATGACCCCGATTTCAGAACACCAGATTTCTGTTGGTGTCTTTCCTGAATGATGTGCACATCCCCTTTCAGGGCACTTGTTTGGGATTAGAGAAGGGATACTGCTGGGAAAGCCGCGTAAAGAAGCCCGATGTGCTTTCTGTACTTGCTTTCAATTCCTTTGTGTCTGCGGGTAGCAGCTACACTATTCTGTAGGAGTTGTAAGGTGTGGGGTAGATTTAGATGCCTGTTGCGCACTTAGCTACCAGGGCTTGCGTTTTTATGGTACACTCTCAAAGCTCAAAGAGCATTCCTGGAGTAGGTTTTTCAAATTAGAGGAAGAATTTAAGGGATTTTATGAATGGAGGATGAGAAACAGCCTTGTGGCCTCTGGTCTGCTTTTATTGTCCTGGAGCACTCATCGACTCCCCACAGCCTGTAGCGCTGACATTTATGTATGGTATATATTGTTTATCGCCCCTGCTGATGGGAATGTCAGCTCCATGAGGACAGAAAGGTTTGTTTTAATGATGGCTGAGTCCCAACAGCAAAGGCTGACAAATACCAGGTGTGGAATGCTTAACCAATAAATTAAACTTTATAAAATCAGGCAAAAGATTCAAGTAGAACTGGTATTCCACACATCTCACTTTCAGCAATCACCCTGCACCTTTAAAGGGAAGAGGCATCATGGACTAGAGCACAAGGGCAGGATGCTGACAGTGACCAGGTGACAGTGATGTGCGAGGTGAGAAAAGGCTTCAATCGGTAAACTTTGGCAGGGTTCAGGATTAGTTTACCCAACTCCACAGTTTTCCACATCCAGGCTCCAGGCTGAAAGAAAATGGAGCAATGAGCCAGGAAAGAAACCTATTCGACTCAGTTTCTACCTGCTGGTCCATTTTTTATTTCATGTCTTGGGAAATCGTATTTGATGGAGAATGTGAGCATCTAAAGCGATCAGATCTTCGAGGCTACTCTAAGGGACGCAGACACACAGCCACGGAGCCCAGCTCACGTTACGCCTGGGCGAACATGTTTTATGCCAATCCAACAGCACCCTGACGTTAACAGGGTTGGTGAGATAATGCCAAGAGGCCTCTTAGCGCCATAAAGGATGTCAATGAAGTCCAAAGTATCATTGTACAATACCTTTCCTGTTCGGTAATTGTAGGACAGAAGCCATACACGATACAGAAATCAAAAGGTATGATATTTTTCCACCGTTGATGTTATTGATGACAGGTAACACACTTCTCGATTTCATTCTGCCTGTATTCCACTGGCCACAATTCATCAGATCACTTGTGTTCTTGTTTCTCTTTTTTCACACTCTCTCATTCTTTGGGAAAAACCAAAGCATCTCCTCATTAGGATGTCAGAGGCCAGAGGGCAGCAGGTAAAGGCGTTGAACTCAGTCACTTGAATGCAAGTTACCACTCAGTGCTGAGAATAAAGGCAAAAGAATTGCATTTATGTTCACAACTGAGCCTTTGGGATAAAAAAAAATGCTGGAGAAAGGAAAAATATCACAGCACTATTAAAGGTTCATTTCAATCTCTAGTGACATTATGCAGCTAATATAAAGAATTAAAAAGATATAAAAACATCAGCACACATCACTTGCATTTATCTTTGTTACTTCACAGGGTGCTTACCACTTGCCAAGCAAGATACGGAGGACTTACACAGATTTTGTTGTAACCCTCTCAACAATCCTACTAAGGAGATGTTATTATTATACCTATTTCACAGTTGAAGAATGTTAGGCACAAGAGAGATGAAAAATTTCTCCCAGGCCACAGAATTAACAAATGGCACTAAGAACTCAAAGCCAGGCAGCCTGATTTCAGATCACATTGCCTTAAACATTACTGCCCACGTCGGATTGGCTGTCTGATGCTCTGGGCATTTCTCCGGGTAGCAGAATCCTCCGCGGTGAGAATATGCCCCACCTCTCCCGCCTGCTATCAGCTCAGTGGATCAGCTGAATGGCGCCAGCCAGCAGTAACAGGAGAGGTTGTCGAGCAATTAGCCCAGTGATAATTTGCTATAATAAAACCTGCTTCAAATCATAACTTCAAGTGAGCAGGAAGAGAACATTTTCCCCTTCGCTTTCCTAACTGTGCATCTTGTGCTGCGGCAGAAAAAGGCAGTTTAAGCACAGAGGGCTAGCAAGCCCCAGTGACTTGAAAAGAAACATGACACGAAGTACACACAGGCTGGTGGGCAGCACAGGATGCGGGGTTTTCAGTCACCTAGTAAACCTGTCACGGGTGCTCACTAGGGAGATCAAAGGGAGTGAGGGCACCATTCCCTTCTCTGTCCACCAGACAACTCCTGGAAAGGGCAGCCCAGACAGTCGGCTGGAGATGAGAAAGATAACAACTGACCAGCCCGTGTCTGGGCTACCAGGCTGGCAAGCTGCAATGCCTACTGGGCCAGGGAGGTGAGAGAAGCAGCCAAGCGGCAGGTGTGAGGTCACAGGAAGCGGCGGGCCCCGGGCAAGCCAGAAAGTAGACACCTCTGCCCAGGCGGAGGCTGCAGCTCCCAGCCACGGCTGCCACATGAGCTGATTTCTCCAGAGGCCAGACGTCCAGATGATGTAAAACTGCCCAGTTTTCAATGTGGATTAAACAAACATCTATAGGCCAAATAATTGTGTAAGACGTTTTTCAAATTCAAACAAAGAACATTATTAAATCGAGTTGGCTTTTAAAAATTAAAACTGATTTTATTTTCTTTTTCTTTTTGGTGGTACCGGGGATTGATTTTATGGGGTAGGCAACTAATGCAGGAAATGTGTGGAGGGGTCCTCGATGGTCTGCCAATAGCACCACTTCCTGTTGCTACCTCTAGGGATGATGGGATCATGCACCTGATGCTGGAAGACTGAAAGGGCAGAGCAAAAGGGACCTAGAAGACTTCCTGTCCAAACCAACAGGCGTGAGACATTGCCAGGCCCTTCTCAGGGGCTTAGCCTTTAGGCACATGGGGAAAAGCTAAAGACTCACCAATTCCCTTTTATTTTATTTTTTATTAAAAACGTAATGGTAGTATTACCATCTTACCTACTTTTTGCAGTGCGGGGTGCTGGGGATCAAACTCAGGGGCTTGCACTGCTGGGCATGTGTTCTACCACTGAGCTAAATCTTCAACTCCAACTTACCCATTTTGAAGTGTACAGTTCAGTAGCATTAAGTCCTTTCACTATCTGGTGTCACCATCACCACCATTGATCTTCAGAGCTCTTTTCAAAACTCAGTCTCTAACCCTGCCAAATGACAACCCCGCAGAGCCTACTCTCCAGGCCTTGGCGGTCACCATTGTCTTGTCTGTCTCTAAGAATCTGACCACTCTGCATGCCTCATCTGTGGAATCATTCATCTTTTATGATAAGTTTATTCCAAAAGGTTTTTCCTGATTACAGCATATGTCAGAATTTCCTTCCTAAAAGGTTGCAGATTCCATTCATTCATTCATTCATTCATTTAGTTATTGCAGTAGTGGGGATTGAACCCTTGGCACACATTGTCCATCCAAATCCCAGTTTGTGATTCTGCAGGTTTAGAGGAAGGCCTGGGAATTTGCATTTCTGGAGAACCACTGGAACAAATCCAAGGTTAAACCTGGAAGGTTCTAATCACCAAAGTCTCCCCAGCCGAAAAGAAAGTTCCCACCCACCTAAAAGAGGAGGCTCGTGATTCTTGAGGGACCAGGGCTAAGGGCTGAGGGCGGGTGGTGAGAAGGGCCAGCTCTCTGGGTCCCAGGCACTGCAGTGAATGGGAGGGCGGTGGTGGGCCATGCCATGGGAACCACACTCTCCTTCACCTCTGGCCTCTGGGAGAGAGGACAGGAGTGGTAGCAAGTGAGGGCAAGTCAAGGGACTGGCCCAGGTCCCTGAAGAGTCCCCATGATGGGTGGGAGGGACTCTTCAGGTCAGAGGGGATAATCTGAGATACAGCTGGGAGCCAAAAGCATAGCAATGAGATGACTCCGGGGGTTGGGATGGGGACACGAGGCTGCAGGGGGCCAGGGGCTGCTGCGACAAGGACAGGGCAGATGGTGAGGTTACTGAAGCTAAGAGGCGCTGAGCAGAGGCCAAGTCTGTGGGTGGGGTTGCTGGTGACCCCGGGGGCATCGCCCTAGCCAGGAGCGACCACGGCTTCACCAGCCACAGAGTCTGGAGCCCTGTGGTGACAGGGAAGACAGCGCTCAGAGCCTAGGGACCAGGGGACACTGTGTCAAAGACACAGTCATATTTGAATTATCATAATATTCTTGCAAAATGATTTCCAGCATTGTGAAATGAGCCTTTTAGCCATTGGGATATATGACCTGTCTTCTGATCCCCCACCCAAGGTTGCCACCACAGCCCTAAGGCGCCCTGCCAGCTGCACAAGAGGGATCCCACAGCCAGCCCCCGGGAGCTCCAGGACATGCGGATGTGGCCCAACTCAGCCTTCCAGGTCACCCAGGTCTTGCCTGCTTCTAACACAGGACACACCTATCTATACACAGATAACATCAACCAATTTGTCACTCAGATTATAACTTTGGGAATGCGCTCCTGTGTGGCAAATACTGATAAACCGCAAAGCCATCTTTAAAAAATACGGATACTAGCTTCACGATCCCCATTTTATGTTAGTATGAGGTTGTACTGCTCTCAAAGGACTTTTGCTGTTCTGAGTCGAGGTTTTGGAGATGAGTCGCCTGCTTGCAAGGTTGGGAGGGGATGTCAGCCATGGACAGGCAAGTTCAGATAGGGACCTCGGAAAGGCAGGGAAGATCTGGGGTGGGGAGCAGGGGCTTCATTAGGGCACAGGCACAGGGCACGGAGACAACTGTCCACTGCGGAAGCTGGGTCTGACACGAACGGAGCCTATTGCAAGGCAAGGCTCACCCCGAAGCCCTCCACCATGTATCAAGCATTTCCTATGTGTTTGAGAGTGAAATGACAAAATCTTCCTGGAACTCTACAATGTTCTCTTACAAAACAACGAATGTTGCAACATTTTAATATCAGGTATTTCAATCACTTATAAAATTACAGAAGGAACTGTGGTGAGAATCAAGCAATGGGGCTGGGTTGGGTTTGGTTTGGTTCTGGGTGGGGTCAGGTAGAGAAGGATGACCCTGCACTCAAGTCCCGGTCAGCCTCGGGGCCCTCAGTCACTTCTCCCCTCTGCCATGCTGTCCTCCCCGTTTCTGCTTTCACTGGCATGTGGACCTGCTCCCACGGAACAAGTGAGATGAACTGGCGAGGTTAACTTATTTAAGGGAATGCCAATCGCTGCCGCACGGAAGACAAAGGGCACCAGTGTGTGCCGTCATAAAACAAAACAAACAAGAGCCCAACCTCGGACGCCCAGAGGCCGAGGATCTCCGCCAGCTGGGTTTGAGTGATCACAGAAAACCAGCTCATCTGAACACAGCCATGTAAGTCAGAGGCTAGAGTTCAAATCCACATTTAACAGATGTGTCCCCTCGGTCAGCCTGCCTTCTCAAACATCTATTTCTCATCCATAAAACTGAGTAATAACAGTACAAATACAGGGTTGTTGTGAGATTAAATGATAGGCTGAAAGTACTTAAGATCCCCAAAGCTTGTATTTTTGAGAGTTTATTGAATTTATTTATTTAAAGATAGCAGACTAATGCACAAATCAAAACTGATTCCTATAAGTAGCTTTCTAAATTTGATTCAAATTAATCCACTTCTTTGAAACCTACTATGAATTCTATGGATGTGAATGCCCAGAGTCCAGTTCAACCACCTCCTGTATATTTAATGTCAAGTGCCCTGTTCTTTTATCTCATATCCTTAAATTTCAAGTGTTAATCCTAAAAAATTATAATTCTAATACAACCCATGCAGTCTGTGCATTCAGGGGCCAGGACAGGGATAGATACAAATTATTACACAAAGAAAAGATCCCTTCCTATTGCAGCGCTATTCTGAAAATAGCAAAAACAAGGAAGCCTTTTCTGGATATTTTATTGACAGGGGCCCAAATTAAATTTGCAACAGATGAGCCCTTATAAATCCACAGGTTTGCGGAGAGGACAAATGCAAGATATGGTCAACCAAGCAAAATCAAACACTGTGGGTCTTTGATTCCTGAATATGAGCTCACTGCTCTGATAGTATCTCCTGGGCAACGTGGAGTTTCTGACCTCTGCCCCTGACTGTGAGACAGAGCCGGGAGGGTGAGGGATGGTGAAGGAAAGGTTGGAGACTTCTGTAGGGACCTTGCAGCATGGTCACCAGCTGCCACTGCAGGTGGCTTTTTACCAAGGGTTCCCACAAACCGATGCTGGTCCTCCCACCACATTAGGTCAGCACTAAGGGTATCAGGTGTAAAATGGTGCAAACAGAGTGACAAGGAGGCCATTCCTGCTTAGTGACCTGTATCAGAAGGGGCTATTTTTAGAAACTGCTGCGGGCTGCTATGCCCCTGGAAAGAAAGCAAGCGACAAGCTATTGTTATTTCAAGAAAAACATTTCCAGCTGGGCCAATCCAAGCACTCTTGGACGCCAAGGCAGGAGTCTGGGCAACTTAGTGACTTAGCTAAAATAAAAAATAAAAAGAGATGGGGATGTAGCTCCGTGCAAAGGCCCTGGGTTCAGTTCCCAGGGCTGAAAAAACAATTCTGTGTGTTTGGGTTTTGTTTTCACATGGTTGTGAAGAATTTCAGATAAGAATGATCCCCGAATTCTATCTGAATTTGGAAGTTTGAATTTTGGCCAAGTGCACAGCAAGGCCAGGAAGAAGCCTGATATTAGAGACCACCTCTTGAGAATTTCAGTGGAACTGGTCAAACTGACAGTGACCTCGTCCTTTGGTGCTTTATACGGGCCCATGAGACTAGGACAAATGCAGGGGTGACAGCACCCACGTGGTGGTCTCTCCATGTTCCATGCTGCAGGCGGCAAGCATCAGTGGGGTTAGAATCACCGGGCCAGTCTATTAAAAAGCAGCCTCCTCCCGAGTGTGATTTAGGGAAAGCGTAAGGGATCTGCAGTGTGAAACAGGCACCAAAGCCGGTGCTGATGCAAGTTGTCCGAAGTCCACACTGCGGAAAAACTGCCTCAGCAAGATCGGAAAGAGGAAGGAGGCCTCAGAGCAAGAAGGGACAATCATCATGTAAAACAGCAACATCTTTCCCTCAACCAGAGTGCAAAGACTTGACTACAGGAATACTTCTTCTACTGTTACTTGGAGAAAAAGTAAAGACAACTTTAAGGTTCTGCCAATAAGAGAAAGTAAAATAAATTATCAAACAACCATACATTGTATCTATAAACTAAATCAGAAACTAAAAATGATATAAAATTGTAGTAATAACACAGAAAGATGTCCATGATAAGAACAAGTGAAAATGGAAGCCCATAAAACAAAAGTAAATCAACAGCATTTGTGGTATAATCTCATTTTTTTGTTTTTGTTTTTATTTTTTTTGACACAGGGTCTCACAATATAGTTCAGGCTAGCCTTGAACTTTCTTTGAAGGCCAGGCTGGTCTCAGACTTGAAGCGATCCTTCCGCCTCAGCCTCTCAAGTTCTGGGATTACAGACATGCACCATCACACCTGACTAGATTATTTTTGTAAAAACTATGCCTGACTGTGAAGGACTATACAAACAAGGATTTAACAAATGCACAAGCTTAAATAGTGCATGGTTTCTTGTATGAGAAATCCAGACAATAAACATGTTGAGAGCAAAATAAAAGATAAATATAGTAATAGGAAACAGGGAGGTAAATCTTTTGCATGGGAAGAGGATCAAAAAATGGAGGGAGGGAGGGAGAGAAGGAAAAGGAAGAAAAGAAAAAAGAATTAAGATGTGTCGTGTACAGGTACCAATTCCCAACATGAATGTGATCATTATAAACATAAATATGTACTAATAAAAATAAAAACTAAAAACAAACAAACCAACAATGATTTTAAATAAGGGGCAGAGAATACAGCTCAGGGGTAGAGCACTCGCCTAGCATACGTGAGGCCCAGGGTTCTCTCTGAACAACTGAGATAGAGAGATAAACGGACGGACAGACAGAGAGACAGAGATAGGACCACCCCAAATGATTAGTTTCCTGCCTTCAGTGAGAAAGGAAAAGCCAAGCGACTCAAGCGAAAAAGAGCTCCGGCTGAAGCAGCGTCAATATTTACGGACACCCGGAGTGAGCCGGCTGGGGTTTAGATGCCTGACTTCTCTTCCGCATTCTGCAAGTTGCTGGACCTGTGGCCAAAGGCCAAGTCCTTCACCTTTCACAGAGCAGGTGGAGGAGGGAGGCCTCCCAGGGCCAGCGGGGGCCCCGTGGGACCCTCTCACCTACACCAGGGCCCTCCACCCACGCCGTTCGCAACACACCACTTCCCATTGAATTTTTTCCCTCACAGACTTGATTTTTGTCTACTTTTGGCTTCACACTCACTGGCAAGAAACATAAGCCCCAATTCACCTTGAACCGTGCTCTCTTACCCACAGTTTTGGGGCTTTCGGTGCAATAAAATGGCCAGCGGCAGGAAAGAGCTGCGGCAGGAAGGCGGGGTGGGTGAGGCTGGCCCCGGAGTGAGTGGGACCCAAACCCGGACACGCACCAGGCCTTGCCTCTTCACAGGCAGCCCGCCCTGTGCCTCCAGGGTGTACTTTTGCTTTATATTTTTATTTTGGTTTCTATTTTTCCTTTCTTCTACTTGGCCCAAATTCACTTTACAGAGCCAGTTTCTCCCTTATCTCACTTTTAATTTTTCCTCCATCAAATAAAGGTGAAACTTTGTGAACACAATGCTTCGCCAGCACTGTCTATACTGTCAGTCTCCATACCAAGTAGGGATGGTTGTCTTCACTTTCCAGAAATGAAGTGTGGCAGGTGGAATCACTGGCCAAGGTCTCCTGGGGAGGACTGAGTGGCAAATCAAGTTCTTTCTAGTCAACACCAAGGTCCCCAAGCCATGCACAGCACTGCCCCCCAAGGGGAGAAGGCGGGTAATAGGTAACCCGCAAGTGACAGCGCAGCTGAAGGCACACAGCAGGGCAGGTCTGGCTGCAGGAAGCTGTCCTACCTTGCAGGACCTCACTCCCAACCAAGGGCTGGGGAGGGGTTACCTGCCCTGGGCATTGGGGGTCACAGATAGGAGGGGTGAGGTGGCTCTCAATCACAGAAGAGAAACTGCCCTCAACTATGGTCCTTCTCTGGTAAAGGATACAGGTAGAGTGCGGCTGGGTTAGTGACAAGGCTACCCACCATGTTTCTCGGGGAGCAGAGACACCGAGGCTGAGCCCGGCCTGCCTTCCCAAGTGAGCTCCAAATGCAGGAGAAAGGACTAACTCCATTTAGTTATGGTGTCTTGACCAGCAATTTACTGCCCTGGTGAGGCCACACTGTTACTAGGGTGACTTGGCCCAGCCTATGGAGTAAACGGAAGCTGAGAGGCCAAGTCAGGCAGCCTCCTGGGCACACACAGGCCAGGGGCACGCGGCCCTGTTCATCACGGGCTCAGTGGGACACCACATTGAACAAAACCTCTGTCACCAAAGAGCTTATATCCTGAGGAGAGGAGAAAGATTGTGACTGTGTGTGAGAGAGAGACAGGTGGAAACCACCTAAGGTGCACGAGGGCCACAGAAGTAAGGGGGCTGCGACTTAAGACAGTGCAGGGAGCCCTAACCCTAACCTTAATAAACTTAAGTAACAAACTGAAATGGTACAATAGAGAACATTTCTTATTTAACATTTTAATAATACATATACAGCCACCAGTGAAAAAAAATGATTCTCTTTCACTGCTCCTTTAAGAGCTGAGGGTGAAGGACCACGAGTTATGAAAATGTTCCCTGGCACAGCTCTGCGAAAGGCTGGTTTAGGGGTCCAGGGCTTGCGGCCCCCACTCAGTCACAGTCTGTGAATAACAATGGTTGCTTCCTAAGAGACAGAGTTAAAGAAACATTCTGAAGAGTCACAGCTTTTATGAAAACAGCATGGCAAGCTTCCTAGGTAAACAGTAAACACAGCAACATCTTCTGTGTGTCCCTACACACTGCACCCACCCGGCAAGCACCGCATGGGACTCCAGGTTGACAGCCAGGGAAAGGGGATGGGAAACTGTGTTTTTCAAACACGCCTACAAACCAGGGCACAGGCCTCTAGACCAAGCCAGGCAGCCACAAACGTGTTTGTGACAGAAACAAAGGCACAGAGGCCAGTCTTAGAGGTTAGATCTCGCCAACAGCTAAGCAGACTATTCTAAGCTGCCGCACGCTAAGAGGCCCGCAGCAACAGAACCACAGGAGCCGGGTGGGGACAGATACAGGCTTGAGTCGGCCACTGAGTAAGCAGCCGCCTTGAGTGGGGGTCCAGGGTTCTTTCTGCCTCAGTTGCCTCTAAATGTATACTTTAAGCCTTTTCCTCAGGACCTTCAAGAGGACACTTATGCTATGGAAGCCATTAGTAGTAAATATGACATAAAAACCTATGGTCCCGAAGGAAAGACAACAGTAAAAAAGTGGGATGGTCCAGAACAAGACAAAACTTGGTTTTCCACTGAGGAACACTTCACAGTCCTTTCCAGGAACGCTTTCTCTGCCTCTTGGCCCCAGAAGTGGGACTCTATTAAAGCTACATTGAGTGCTCTGGAGAAGTCAGGAATAGTGACGTCAGTGAACGTCCCGTAAGGACAGACAGGTGCTGGTTCCGCTCTGGTACCTGGGAAGCAGCCTTTCCACAGGACGTGCTGTTCCACTTGGTACATGCAGTGCCATTGTCTCCCATGGTTTGTGTCACACAGGCACCACCCAGAAGCTACACTGTGTCACGTCCAGTGGGCACAGCAGTTCGTTATGTGGGGATGGCTTTTTACCGACCTCTAACTGCTGGACAAACTGAGTCCAGGAAGCAATGCATGTGCTACTGGCCCTGGTGACAGACCTTCATGAGGGAGGACCATGACCCATGCTGTCCCTTGAAAACATCATTCACTTCAGCAACAACAAAGTTGGCCGAGAAAGGTGGTTCACTTCTACTTAGGCAGGAGGATTTTTTTGAGGATAGGAGTTTGGGGCCAGCCTGGGTGGCAATACCCTTTCTTTTAGCCCCCACCCCCCACCCAATTGCGCTTTAAAAACCAATTCACACCTCCACACAGCAGTAATGAGAGACAGAGCTCACAGCAAAGTGATGCTGGAAGGCCCCAAGCAGCCTCCCTACTTCTAGACAGTACAAAACCCCTGGCAGTAGGGTTCTGTATATCTGATGCTTCCGTCTCCCCATCAGCGAGGCTCTGCCCTCCTCCCACCTCTCTTCCTCAGTGGTACCCTGGCTACCCTCCCTACATCCCCTCCCATTCCGCCTATCGTTCTCCTAGCTATTCACTCTTCCTCTTTTATCACCTTAACTTGCAGCTTTAACCAGCAGTTCTCAGACTCTGTTGCAAATTAAAATCATCCGAGGAGCTTTTACAACTTACAGTGCCAGGCTACACCCAGCACCAATTAAATTAGCATCTCTGGAGGTGGGGACCAGACATCCTTGGGTTTTTACTGTTTTTAAATCCCCAGGTCTTTCTAATATGCAGCCGAGTATAAAGAGGAGCAGCTTCAAGCCATTTTGACCCAAGAACGCAGAATCCCAAATGTGTGGGTCACATGCTAAATTGGAATCATCCCCTCTTACTAGTTCTGGCTGAGAAGTCCACACTTAGAGTTGGGGAAAAGGATCCCCGTAGCTTCAGTGTGAGCTTGGAACTCATATCTCAGGTCCCAAAGGCTCACACAGGTATTTGAGGGCCATTCTTTCATGGTAACACCAGTCGGGCGCACATTTGTCTGAAGGAGAGCCTTGTTATCCCAGGAATGAGTACAGGTCTGTTATCATCAAACCCCTCTGCTGGGAAACCACACAGCATTCCTGTGTGTGTGGCTGGCGTTCAGCACATAGCCAGTGAGCATATGTAATCCACTGGGTAAAAATAGCGGTTATCATTATATGCTGCGGGGGAAAAATGTCCCTTTTCTCATTACAGTAGGGACTCTTATTGCATACCTCTTAGGAAACCCAATAATGTGTTACATGAATTTTCCATGGGAAGGAACAACTGGTTAGGAAATCAAATACTACACATCTATATAATGACATCCAAGCCCTGAACTCCAGGGAAGCCAGAAACTGCTGCGAGTCTGGTCCCAGCAGGATTGAAATACCTCCTCAAAGCGTATGAGCAGATTCCCATGATGCCAGGGCACTTGGAAAAGTTTCTGAGGGTCAAAGGCCCCCACAGCTGCCTCCTTCCCTCCTCTCCACTACTCGCTCAAATGGAAAAAATGTCTAGCATCCAAGTTACCACAGTTCTCGGCGCTGCCCACTGCCCTGGGAGTCTGTCCCAGTCCTGAAGCAGGTCACAGATTGTGTCCCGGGGGTGGCCAGCCCCTTGCCCAAAGAAAGAACTTGGAAGCGCAGAGGGCACATGAACTAATGGCAAGGACAAAGAGGACATGAGAGGCCGTCCCAGCCGCCAGGGGTGCACGTGTGGGTGACAGGTGCCCTCAGAGTCACGAGTAGCTCCCAACACACAGTCATGGGACTTCTGTTGCCGGCACTGTGGCTGCCTACACAGCTCCAGGGCTGTCCTCGGAGGCCTGGGGGTCCCCACAGCCCTTCCTGCACCTCCCCGAGGATGTGAGTTAAACCACAGCAGGGACTTATATTCTGTACTGGCATCTGTGCTCAGGTACAGTGAAGAGGCCCCATGTAGGCGAGGCGACCTCTGTACATACTGTAGGTGGGAACCTTGAGCTTCAAGAACAGTTTGCAAGCCAGGCGTGGTGGGGGATGCCTGTAATCCCAGCACTTGGGAGGCCTGAGGCAGGAGAATGGCTTTGACTGTGAGGCCAGCCTGCACTACGCAGTAAGAACCTGTCTCAAGAAAGCAAAGTGGGGAAAAAGACAGAGAACAGCTTGCAATTGCCTATAAAATGATCATTACACCTTTTCTATTTGTCTCAACTTTTATGGCCTGCCCACTCGACATCTCCCCCCACCCCTTGGTACTGGGAGTCAAACTGAGGGCACTCTACCACTGAGCTATGTCCCCAGCTCTCTTTTTCAAATGTATTTTTTGAGTCAAGGTCTTGCTAAATTGCTCACGCTGGGCTGGAACTCACAACGCTCCTACCTCTGCTTCCAGAGAAACTAGGATTATAGTCACGTCAGTTATGCATTACCACATCTTGCTCTTCTGACATCTTGCTTTCACCACAGGTAACACAGTGTGCCGTCCAGTTTGTCTTCAAACTGCTCAGCTGTGTCTCACGTGCCCATCGAACCCAACCGGTAATCTGGTCTGAAGAATTCCTGGAATAGCACTGCACTGGGCATGCAGACCCTCGCCCAGGGAGTCCCTCCCAGGGAGGCCAGCTGTGTCCTCCAGAGCACACCTCCTGCCAATGAGCTGTGACTTGCTTTAGAATCAGAGCTCTTTCAGTGTACGTTCTCCAGAGAAAAGGGCCTTTTTCTAAAACTCCTTTTTCTGAAGTTGAGGTCTTTTACAAATACATTTCCTCTTAGGAAGAAGGTTACAGAGCTGGTGTGGTGACTCGTACAATCCCAGCTATTTAAGAGGCCGAGACAGGAATACTGCAAGCTTGAGGCCAGCCTGGTACACAAACGCTATCTCGATTAGCCAAGTGTGTGTGCACCTGAGTACGCACGCAGTCTTGAGGATTGAGACCAGGGCCTGTACACTCAGCTACATGCCTGATCTTTTCAAAAGTTTTTATTTTGCAAACAGGGCCTGGGTAAGTTGCTAAATTGCCCAAGCTAGGCTTGAATTTTTGATCCACCTGTCTCAGCCTCCCAGTGTTGAGATTATAGGCATATGCCACTATGTCTGGCTTAAAAAAAAATATGTGTGTGTGTGTGTGTAATATTTGTCCTTTTTTTTTTAATGGCTAGGGATATATTCAGTGGTTGAGCAGTTGCGCAGTCACATAGCATGCAGGAGGCCTTAGTTTCCATCCCCAGTGCTGAAATATATACATAAATATGTACATACGCTTTTCAGGGAATAGTCAGGTCGGGAGGGGGGCAGTGGTGGTGACAAAACTGTGAAGGGATGTGGGGAAGTTGTTCCATTCTAAGAAACCATCTTCTACTGTAACCATGAGTTGGAAAAGGACCCGATCTGCCCAACCCTTTTTATTAATAGTTAATAGAGTTAATTTTGTATCCATTATGAGGGCCTTAAAAAGCACTCTCTGTTCATTATAAGATACTTCTTCCAAGATAATTGACTTGCAAATCCTGGGTGACTTGCACTTTTGCAACTCAGTGTAAAAATAAAGGGTCAGAGAGACCTGAGCGAGGTGGTGGCCATGCTGTTCCATTCCAATCATGTCACCCTGCCGGGTGGGAAGAGCAACCATTCTACTCAGCCTTGGACACACGGGCTACTCAGTTCAGGGGAATGTGGGCCTGAGGGAGGTGGTGAGCTCGGTGTCACTCTTATTTCCAGGGCTGAGCTGAAATATGGATCCACTGAGGACCAGAGTGGCCCCCGGTCTCCTCTGAACTCCTGACAGAAGTTCCAGGTCAGCAGACAACCCTCCACTGGCATGCTTTCCTGCCCGAATTAAAGATCAGTTTGTCTGGTCTTCCCTGATGCTCAGTTTTGGTTTGGGTCTATTTGTGCAGCAGCATGGCTATTTTTTTTGGGGGGGGGGGGGTGTGCTGGGGATTGAATTCAGGGCCTTCTGCTTGCTAGGCAAGTACTCTACCACTGAGCTAAATCCGCAGCCTCCAGCATGGCTATTTTTTTATGG
Source organism: Hystrix cristata (assembly GCA_004026905.1). NCBI lineage: Eukaryota > Metazoa > Chordata > Mammalia > Rodentia > Hystricidae > Hystrix > Hystrix cristata. The sequence goes on from PVJO010010075.1 coordinate 44,220, forward strand.
AAAGCGCTGGTTCTGTGCTCACTATGTGGGCAGCATCAAGACACTCCAGGACCTACACACACAGAGACCTAGATCTGTCCAAGTCCCCACAAGTCCCCTCTGGGCACAGCACCCTCATTTCCGCCTCCAGGCAGACACACAGACTGAAAGTCACAAGGCTCGGGGCTCACTACACGGAGCAAATTACATAGCCTGGTAATTTGTACATGCGTTTTAGGCAGGTACTTACCGTGCTTTACTTACCTACCTCTCTTTCCTCCCCAGTCTCTCCTTATGACCTCCTCCTCCTACTCATATACACACATGTTCAGTCAAGTAAACAATATTCCTCACAGAGTGTGGGGGAGGGGAAAGGCCCTGCAAGCTTGAAGAGGTGGAGGGAGGTTTAGGAGTAAGATTTCCCTCTGGAAAAGGGCTCCCTGTGCCCCACACTCTGCACCGAATGAAGTGTGCTCTGAGAGATTAAGGTGGGACTTCTCAAAGAGGTAATTTTCTTAACAAATATGCAGGTTTTTTTTTTTTTATCAAGAACATGTATTGGTACATTGTATACATAATGATCATAATCAGCATGGTTATTCTGTACCTGTACATGATGCATCTTGGCTTTCCCCCCTCTTCCCCTCCCCACCCTTCCATTCACCCACCCCTCTCTATTTGCAACAAGTTTATTTACACTTTTCCATTTTTTTTCCCTTTCATCTTACTTTTTATGCAGTTTTTTAGTTGATTCGTGGTATGATCAGCATTCTAAATACTGTATCCACATATTTCTTGTTTAGGCCTCGAAGAGACAATGATTTGCCCAAGAGCCAAGTGTGGTGGCACATGCCTGTAACCCGAGAACTGTAGGATACTGAGGCAGGAGGGGGGGAGAGGGAGAGAGAGAAAAGAAAGAAAGCAGGAAGATAAGGAGGGAAAGGAAAGAAAGGAAAAAAGAAAAGAAAAATATTTGCCCAAGATCACATAGCTAGTATCTAGTGCCATCAAACTTCAAACTCAGGCAGTCTAATCCTTCACCACCATCTCCTGTACCCTCTCTTGATTTCACACAGCTTGCATGAGACGCATCAAAAGTACAAAAGGAATAACGCATAGTGGTGCATGCCTGTAATGCCAGCACTCAGGAGTATCTGGGAAGCAGGAGGATCTGGGGGTTGCAGGCCAGCATGGATTACATAGCGAGTTCCAGGCCAGCCTGAACGGCAACAGGGAGACTCTGTCTCAAAACAAATAAACAAAAAGTATAGAAGTTACCGTGAAATATCCCCTCCTTTTCTTCACCAACTACAAACAAAAACCCGCTAATGCCAAATTTAGCAGCTGGGTAGCATTTGGCAAAAACAGCACCTGGATGCAGAAGGCAGGGAGGTTGGATCTGCCCCTACAAAGTCGGGGAAAGAACAGAACTAAGATCAAGGATTCACTGGGTATGATACCATTCTGAAGATCTGATACTGGATGGGAATCCGAGTTTGAACTCAAGATAAAAATCTATTTAGGACTGGGGATGTAGCTCAGTGGTAGAGCACTCCTTGAGCGTGGTTTTGGGGGGTGGGTGTGTTTGATCACTAGCTCCATTTTAAAAAGGTTTTAAATAAATACACAGCATTAACCCCAACAGTCTGTTCCAGAGAGGAAAGGCTGCCGTCCACTTTTCAAATATAAGCTGTAAGTCATCTTCCAAGAGCATGGTGGTCTAGGTCCATAAAACACCTTGCACAACTCAGGGATGTCAAACCGGGAAACCTTCTCCTCTGTCCCCCAGGTTCCATTGTGAAGGTCACCTGGCCCTCAGACAAGCTTTTACACATCTGTACAAAGTCTCTGCGGATTTCAGAGAGGATTGGAATACTGATTCTTATTTGGGTGTCTGTGCCTGCTTTCCTAACTAACATCCTTTGCATTGTCCCTGCATTCCACAAAGGTTTTCCTCCAAATGGGAGATGTTTATTTTCCTTTCAGAAGGTCTTTTCTCTGCCCCTCTTCTTTTATCATTTCTTCTCTAGCATCCACCAGCGGCTGCGGACCTTCCCTTGTGTGTGCCCAGCGGCAGACACATTCTCTGTCCCCACAGCACCTCATGACCCTGCACTCCCTCCACCCTCCTTAAGGGTCAGGGATCTGCTACGGTCTCTGACCCAAAACTCACTTGCGACTTTGTGTTCTCTTGTCACTACAGCCTTTCAAGAGAGTGTTTCTACTATTGTTTTCAGTCACTGGCTGAAATATCCCCCAAATTTATACAAACATCAGTACTGTCCTCTGCGTTCTTGGTGTTTTAATGAGGGCTGTGGAAGTCCTCCAGGAGGCATTGCCCTCAACAATCCAAAATAACTTGAAAAGAGGCAGGTAGAGCTCACAGGCGGATACAGGAACTTTGGCTGTCAACTGCTTTCTCCAGATAACAGACTTCCACCTGCCATTAGGTTTCCAAGAAGTCACCCCAATCTTTTAAGGATGGAGCTCACTTTGGAAAAAAGAAGGCTAATACGTAACAGTCACAAGTCATTCTGTCATGAATTATACCGAAAGAAATGAAAGTGCAGGACAATGATATGTGCCAAAGTAGCAAGGTAAGACAAGTGACAGCTCTACTGCTACACAGCCAGATTGACCCGAGCAAAGAGGCTTCTACTGCGGTCTCTGGGAGGTGGAGGAAGAAAGTCTGTCCGCACCTCGGGAAGCATGTTCACAAGCCCCGTCGTTAAGTATGTGTGAGAAGTAAAGAGGTTCCTTCTCCTCAAACTCGGAGAGCTCAGCTATAAAAATCAACACATCGCAGATGAGATAAGACAAACTCAACCTGCATCTAAGAAGCAAAATGTTTCCCACACCAGAAGCAGAGTGCAGGACTGCTCAGTAACCTTATCGATTTCATTAGCATATCTAAAGAAAGAATGTGTCAATCAGAAGGGGATTTTGTGGAGACACACAGAGAAGACCTGGCAGCTTGCTTCCTTGGGGTCCAGAGGGGAAAAGGCCCTAACTCCCCCGCAGCATCAGGTGGCCTAGCGGCTACAAAGTAGGCGGTCAGAACAGACGCTGTGTGCACTGGTCCGATGGGTTGGATCGGTTCTCTTCCCTCTCAGTCCGAGACCACCATCAGAGCCCTGAGCATAATTAGACTCAGTGTTCCTCTTCCCGGAAGGGTGAAGGATACTGATTTTTGGTCCATTTGGGCTACTTTTCCCACTCGTCTTTTTTAAAATGGGTTAATGCACTGGCATTCTGGATTGCACCCTTCAGTTCCCTGTGAGTTTTGATAATGTGATCTGACACTCCTAAACGCCACAAGTTCTGGGACAGTTGTGACCTCGAAGTTGGGTGGCCCTTAAATAGTGGTGAATTCACCACAGGAATAAAGGGGGCTTTGGATCACCAGGCAGACAGCATGTGTGGTAACTCGGTAATACTCCTGCATATTACCACACACTGCTCTCTAAACCCATCCAGATAATGGTGAAATATTACATGTCTACTATGCACTTATACTTCATTAATTAAAATCCTTATAATGCCTTTTTTTTTTGGTGCTGGGGATCAAACTCAGGACCTTGGGCTTGTTAGGCAAGCACTCTACCGCTTGAGCTAAATCCCCCCCCTTTTTATAGATTTATATTAAAATTTGTCCATAATTACACAAACTTACAGGCTGTTACACAAGCTTACAGACCATACTACATTGTGCCTTTTGCTTATAACAACAAGCAATGTAAACAACCACATAGGTCTTCCTGTGTAGGTTAGACAGGCCTTGAAATCACTCTATAGCCCATGCTGGTCTCGAACTTGCAGTGATCCTCCTGCCTCAGCCTCCCAAGTGCTGAGATTACAGGCATGTGCCACCACAACCAGCTTATAATGCCCTTATTTTAACAAATGAGAAAAGTGAAGTTTAGAGAGGTCCAAGGTCATATAATTCACAAATGACAAAACCAGATTTCAGCCACAGGAGTGTATTTCCAAAAGGCCTGCCAGAAGAAGTAATTCAAATCTCATGCATTCACCAACTGCACAGCACATCTAGAAAGCAGCATGACTACTCTTCAGAGCAAGAAACAGGGGACCTTTCCAGAGTTAATTCGCCCTCAGGGGCCATCAGAACACACTGGGTTCCACGCACTGCCTTCCACGCTGTTCTCTCAAATTGGGTCTGGCCCCAGTGGCAACGTGAGTTCAGACCTGAGGAACAGGCCTAGTTCTGAGTCTTCCTACCTGTCTGTTGAAAAGGCAGCCCCATGTTTGAAATGGGTGCTTGCTTTACTGAAATCCTGAACTAGAGGAACAGGCCTACGCGTACAGCTGGCCAACTACAACACAAATAATAGCAGAAGGATCTCTTGCTACCCAGAGAGCGCTGGTGTCCAACCTCTTGGCCTGTCTGGGCTGCACTGAATGAAGGGGAACTGTCTGGGGCCACAAATAAAATATATAATATTCTTAACTTGTATAGGGAACAAAACTTCCTTTTTAAAATATATTTTAACTTATTAAATTATTTTATAAAACCACACAAGCCCAAGTTTAATAATCACTTATGTGTCTGTGTGTGTCATAACAATCAACGCCTGTCTTTACAGGCACACACATACACAGGTGGGTGGACATACTATCACTGGTTGTCAGTGCATTCGATCGCCACGTCGCACGTGTGCAGGAAACATCTGACCCACGTGGGCTGCGCCTGCCCCCCCTCGGCCCTGGACCTCCCCGCTCCCAACAAGGCGGAACATTGTCAGCTGTGCGGTCTGTGCTCAAGCACTATGCAACTGAATCGTGAAAACTTTGCTAAAATGACATAATCATGTTAAAAGTGTACAGTCTTGTGGGGCCACATGACCGCTGTCCAGGGTCGCACGCGGCCCTGGTGTACAGTATTCTCCTTAATCTGTCTGATCACCTTGTAAGGAGGCTGGACTTTCCCCCAGCTTTTACTTAAGTATAACTGACGATAAGCATTGTACATATCCAGAGGGGATGGTGTCCTAGCCCAGAGGTAGAAAGTGTGCTTAGTGTGTGCCAGGCCCTGGGCTTGGTACTTGCAACTTCACCCCTCAAATTGTGTATATTCAACATGGATAATGTCATCATTTTATATACGTATACACATGTAATGATTACCATGATCAAACTAATCACCACACAGTTACACTGGTGTGTGTGTATATGTCTGTGTATATCTGTAGACACTTAAGATCTACTCTCAAAGAAGGTTCTACATATATAACACAGTATTATTAACTCTAGTCACTAGGCTGTGCGTTAGAGCCCTAGAACTAAAAGTTTATATCCTTTGACCGGCCTGTGTCCATTTCTCCCATGCCCATTCCCAGCAACCATCATTCTACGTTTTGCTCTCATAAGTATTCCACTCCCAATTATGAGTGATATCAGAGGATTTGTCTCTCTGTGCCTGACTTATTTCACTCGACATGATTTCCTTCTGTTTCATCCATGTTATCAAATGGTATAATCTCCTTCCCTTTGGTTACTGAACAATATTCTGTTATGTGAATATACACATAATGTATATATAATACAGTATATAGTATATAATACAGTCAATATATATTATATACCACATATTATATACAATAGTATACATAGTATATTAGTGTGTGTATATATGCATATTAGATAATGATATATGTACATATAAATACTATGTGGTTTGTATAGTTCTATACAACATAATACATTGTATACATACTGCTTTATATCATATGCACATATATATGTATACATATATCCCATACACATTTTCTTTACTCATTATTTGATGGGCATTTAGGCTGTTTCCATATCTTGACATAAAGTGAGTATTTTAATCCTCATTTTAGGATGAGGAAGCTGAACCTTCAGTGAGGTTAAGGAATTGTCCTGAGGTCACGGCTAGGTGACCACCGCCCTGAAGCACAGACTCAGGCTGAGCTGACTCTCTAGGCCACGGACAGCCGCAGCAGGGGGAACAGACCCAGCACACAGAAGAGGTCCCAGAGCCTGGGGACGCAGGGGTCACACCCTTGGTTTTGATTCCTGTGGCTGGGAGGAGCTGCAGTTGGCCTGGGGCAGGGCTCATCCAGGCAACATGAGAACTGAATGAAAACAGCAGTAAAGGGCACCAGTGCGACGGGACCGCCTTGCTTTCCACAGCCTGAAAATGGGGCCTGATGACTCCCAAAGTTTCAGCCATCGGGAACATCCCCAAATGCCAGAACATTAGCTGCCGTAAGAGGCAGGCAAGACCTGATTGGTGCAGAAATATCCAAAAGGCCTGGGCCTGCGGCTTAGCGGGCCCAGGCAATGACACCAGGCAATCCGGGCAGTTCTACTTTTCCACTGACCAGCTCTGCTCCCTGCAACAACCTACTCAACCCCTTGGGGACAGGGGAGCTAGTGACAGCTATCACCAGGGAATTTTGTGTAGATCACACGAGCTAACGTATGTGAAACTCTTTAGACAGTGCCTGTTTTACAATAGTAAAAATGTAAAAAATGTTCATTCCCCTCCCTTTTCCATACGCCATCCCTTCCACGAAGGACTGGTTCACAGGAGTGCAAAGCTTGTGACTTTAGGGCATTAATACCCTCACAACCGAGCCTTTTCCAACAGAGGAGTCGCCACTGTTGAAGCCAGAAGACAACACAAGAGGAATCCGCCTGTTTTGATGAACGCTGCGGTGCTGCTGTGGCTAACAGAACAACACCTAAGAGCTCCACACCCATTGCTCCTCTAGTGCCAGGAGACACAGCTTCTTAGAGCTGACCCATCTGGGATGTCACCTCCCATCATCCAGAAGTTTGGGAGGCAACACGAGGCCACTCTGTGACAAGCCAGCACCTACAAGACAAAGGAGTGTTTCCAAGGACAGACACACAGCGTCTGCCACGTCTTCTCCCCATTTCCTCCTCACATGCAACAGGTGGGCAAGAAGAAAGGGAAGAAAGGCACAGGAACCCCCTTCACTCGTGCGTCAGAAGTCAAGCTACTAACCCTGCACTCTTCCCCCAGGTCAGACAGGGCAGGGAAGCAGTGAGGCGACAGGAGGAGCAGGATGGAGGCGGGCACCTACCTGCGCACCACCAGCCTGAGCGTCTTGTAGGATCCTTTCACCAGGGAGACAGCCTCCCTCCGGGAGCTGCTCAGCGCCACCTCATTGATGTGCACAACCTCGTCCCCAGCTCGCAGTTTGGAGCTCACCGAGTCAGCTTTGCCCCCTTCTTCGATCTGCGTAGAGAGAGCCACAAGTGAGCTTCTGCCCCACCTGGGGTCACCTGGCCATCACGAGCCATGTCTGAACTCCTGCAGAGCCCACCGGCTGGGCTGTGGTCACACTCCTCGCACCCAGCTAGAGGGCAAGTGTGGGAAAGGCAGGATCAGGCTCCCATCTCCCACAGCTGCCAGCACCCAGGACCCGCTGCCCGGAACAGGCATCCAGGCACACTAGCTGAGGGGGCAAATGGATGCAGCTTCCACCCAGGGGCAGCTTCCCCACCCCTTATTCTCCAGCTCCCAAAATCTACTTGCAGCAACTCTATTATTAATTTAGAAGTTCAGTTCCTTTTATCTCACCTTCTGGTCTAAAAATATAATTCATTGGAGAAGTAAAATGATATAGATGTGGGCTATTATTCAGCACTAAACAGAAATGAGCTACTGAGCCATGAAAAGACCTGGCAAAAAAAGAAGCACCTGATGACATTCTGTGTGAAGCAAAACTATGGAGACAGTAAAAAGATCCACGGTTACAAGACATGAAGGAAAAAGGACAAAGGAGTAAGTAGAGCAGAGAGGATTTTTAAGCAACTTTGTAACTTTGCTGTGCCTCAGTTTCTGCTTCTGTAAAATGTGAGGCTCAAAGGAGTTCATACAAGTAAAGTGGTTAGAGTGCCTCGCATATAATGTACATTCAGTAAAGCTAAGGCTTAATTATGACTCACACATTGAAGTCAAGTTCAAGTTTAGTCTCCTCCAGAGATTTCCAGGCACCTCATCAATACTCCCTCGCCCCTGCACTCTGTTGGCTAAGAAGTAATCTCCTGAACTGAGGCTGTAGCTCAACGGTGTAGTACTTGCCCTGCACACATGGGACCCCGAGTTCTATCCCCAGCACTGCGTGCATACATGCAGAAATAAATACAACAAAAAAGTAAGCCCTCACTCCCCCGTTTTCAGAGAATAAAATGAATAAAATAATATGGAGGCCGGATGCAGCGGTGTATCTCTGTAATTCCAGGGACTCAAGAGGCTAAGGCAGGAGGAAGATGAGTTCCAGCCCAGCCTGGGCAATTAAGTGAGACCCTGTCTCAAAATTTAAGGTGGAGGGGCAGATCAGTGGGAGCACACCCCTAGGTCCTAACCCCATTACAGGGAAAATGTAATACATCAACTGTAACATGCCATCTGAGTAAGTTACTGTTTTTATACTACTATAACATTCCATCGTGGTTCCCACGGAAACGTCCAGCAATGTTCTTTCCATCTACAGCTCTCCTGCCCACACCTCACTCCTCCTGGCCTTCATGGTGAGCTCTGAAGGTGGAGACTTGGGCCCCCCGACTCCCCCAGCATGCCTTCTGAGCTTCCACACAAGGCCTCCTCCTTCAGATCCTATGGTATTCCCTGAGCCAGAGTAGAGATAAGTGGGTCCAATGCCGGAAACAAGAGATAGACTACTCAAGGTGCTGCTCATGGGACAGAATCCCCCCTGCAGGATTCGTCAACAAGTCCTGTAAAATGAGACCTAGGAAATGAGCAATTTTTTAATAGGAAAAAAGAAGCCAAGAGAGCTGCATCATTGACATCATGTCTTTCTTGTAACTGATTTAATGTGAAAGCAAACATTATAAAGAACGCTAGAGTTTCGCTGTTGTTCACTGTTCTCACAAATGATTTCTATAATCTTCTGCTTTTACAGAGTTTCTCACAAAGTTTTCACTTCACACTAAACTTTCAGGTTTCAAATGCTTGCCTTGACCCAGTCTTGGTGGCAGGCAGAGTAGATCCAGCCACTCTGGAGGCTGAGGCAGGACAGCATTTAAGCCCAGGAGTTCAAGCGCAGGCTGGGCAACACAGCGAGACTCCGTTTCAAAAATAAAATAGAAAAAAAATTAGAAAAAAAAAGATAGAAAAAAAACAAAACAAAAAACCAAAATAGAAGCAAATGCTTACTTTTAAAAATAATTATTACTTACTTTTAATATAATTGTTCATGAAATTCTCAAGTGGGATGAGTTTTTGACATAGCTTTTTGGTTCTGATGCTGTTTTGTGGTATCAGGGATGGAACCCAGAGATTCACACATGCTAGGTAAGTGCACTGCCACTGGGCTACATTCCCAGGCCCAAATACCATTTATTTATCAAACATTAGTTGAGCATCTACTACATGGTGTTTTTTGAGGGGGTATTTGTTGTTGTGTATGTGTATGCACTGGGAATTGAACCCAGAGCCTCACACATGCTAGGCACATGCTCTATCACCGAACTCTTGCCCCGCCCCTCCCTTCTCGCCCCTCCCCTCCTCTCTCCATCCTTCTCTTTCCCTCCTCTCCTCTTTTCAGTGCTGGGGCTTGGACCCAGGGCCTTCATATGGAGCTTTATTCCTGGCCCTTTTTATTTTTTAGAGACAAAGTCTTGCTAAATTCCTAAGTTGCCCAGGCTGGCCTCGAACTTTCAGTCCTCCTGGCTCAACCTCCCAGAGTGCTGGGATTACAGATGTGCAACACTGTGCCCGGGTTCTCCCACATATTTTAATTCTCAGAGCTCTACATACTATCTCTCACTGATTCATGCTATTTGCTTATCATCAGAGATGAATTTTAGATCTTTGCTCCAACACTGATCTTTTGCATAAACCCTTATTCCATATAAATTTTTTTGTTTCTTCCTCCTTTTCCCTTCTATTGTGAAAGCTCTCCTTATCGGCCCAGATGGAACCCATCTCTCTTTGCTTCCGTCTCTCTCCTCTCTGGTTTCTACCTATCTTGAGCCAGGCCTCACGCGCAGGCTCTGCTACTGGTACTTCTGATCATCTTCTATCACCTCTTTTAGATTTTAAACTCTGGAGCCTAGAAACTTCGGGAAATGCCCATTCTTTCATTCATTCCACGAGTATTTTTTTTTTTTTAATTTACCAAGAACATGTACTGGTACATTGTATACATAGTGATCACCTTCATCATAGCTAATTTGTACCTGTACGTGATATATCATGGATCCCCCTTCTTCCCCACCCCTCCCTTCCACTCCCCCTCCCTTCCCTATTTACAGGAGCTTTATTTACATTTTTCTTCTTTTTCCCTTTCTTTTTTTTATCCTTTCCTTCTCTTCCCCCTCTTCCCTTTCTAATTCTCCTCCCTATTGAATATTATCTTTCTTTTACTTAGCATCTATTATACTTTTTTGTCCTTATTTACACTTCATGAGTATTTTTTGAGTGTCCCATTGTCAGGCATTGCTCTGGGCCTGGGGAAAATCATGAAGGGAGCAGACTGTATTCTCTTCTTTCCCAGAAGTTTACATTCTAATTATTTTTAGCATATTTCACATAATTTTATTTTTAAAAAAGCACGCATATTCTGAGGCACGTCAGAAAAGCTATAGCGACTCAAAAACAAGATTGGGTTCTTTCTGGTCATAAGGACACATGGATTGATCTAGATGAACAACTCTCCCGGGGGGCCAGACCATTTCGAGAGAACAGAAGCTGCCCTGGAGGATTCCTCTGGGGCTCTGCTCCAGAACAGGGGCGTCCCACTGGCCTAAATTGAGCCGGGTGGGCAAGGGGTGCAAACCTGTCTACCTGGAGTCTCCTTAGGGCCCCGCCTCCCCGCTTCACCTGCACTGGGCCTGGCCTTCTCGCCTCCTCTCCACTTGGCAGCACCAGCATCAGCAGATTTGCTATTTGCTGCTGAGAAAGGTTGCAGTTATTGGTTAGAACAAGGCTGGGACTTACCCTCATCCGTATTGTTGTCTCCATTTAATACCGCAAATAAGAAGTTGAAAAGTTGAGGTGTTTTGTGGACGCGCTGAGAACAGCACAGCTGATTCCAGTACAGTCGTACCTCGGTTCATGAACTTGATTCTTTCCATTATTCTGGTCGCGAACCAAGTGGACAAGAACCAAATCAAATTCAATGGTTAGGTTCAGGGTTGATCTTACGGGGAAATTTGATTCAGTTCTCATCCTGTTCAATTTGCAACCAGAGCTGTGAACAGAATTGAGTTCATGAGCCAAGGTGCCACTGCTGTACTGAAGCTCACGCCAGGCATAAATCCTAAGTTTATGTACATTATTCACACAGTTTACCTAAAATCAAAGCTATGGCTTTGCTTTAAAAAGTATATTTACAAAATATTTAACAATAATCTCCTTGAACTATTCATCAAAGAGAATTATATTCCTTGTAACCCCATGCCCTGCTGATAATGTCCGTCAACAGGATTTGGTGAAAAATGAAGCTTATTATTTTAAACCTTTGGACCAATACTTGAGAGGTCACTGGCACTGTTTGTTCAATTTCACCTGCATAGAATCTACTTATTCCAAGAATGTGACTGTCACCAGGTTAAATGACCCCTAAGCTAACACACTGTGGAGGAGTATGTACACACATCAGAGCCCGCAGCACAAGGGTGCCTTCTCCCTCAGATCCTGCGTGTACCCATATCCATAGGAACAGCTGGTTTTGTTCTGATGACCAAGCGTCCTTTTTCTGGCATGTGAGGAGCTGCTTTGTGAGTTGTTTCTATAGTGTATTTTATACTGTGGTAATATTTAGCACCTGCCATCATTCCTGCACATCAGAGGTGAGCAATAAACATTCATTGGACAATACTGGAGACACTGAATCTAAAGAAATAAACATAGACTTAGGTGATACATATGCCAAGAGTGCGTCAAGACAGAGGTGCAGAGCAGAGTGGTGTGTGCCATGGCAGCGGCTAGTATGGTGCTTGGCGAGCAGGATGCCAGGCCAGCTCTTGCTCTGTCTCTAATCCCACAGAGACAGGAAGAATGAAGCTGCGCTGGGGACTGGTTCTGTGCTGCGCCTCTGTCTCCCCAGCCTTGTCCCCCACCTCTCCCTGGCCCGCCATTAGCTATGGCACTTCATTGGCAGCCACCCAGCAAGATTAGTTCAGGCCGTGCACCCTCCCCACTGGTCAAGCTTGGAGCGGGCACTTGAGTAGGTACCAGTCCTCCCTGGGTGTCACAGGCCCTGCTGGATGTGGCCCCTGATCTCTCCACCTGCACCACTCTGCCCCATGCTTCCTCACTGCCCACCACGGGGAAGGGGACTCTGGGACCTGCCAGGCACACTCATGCCTCGGGTCCTTCTAGTGTTCCCACAGCCCTGGGTGCCTTACCCCCAAGGAGCACTTCATTCCCTCCATGTCTTCACATAAATTCAAATATAGAAAGGCTGGGAGATACCTTTCCTAAGCTACCCCTCTCATTTTTTATTGCATTGCTGGGTTGTTAAAGTCATGCTAGACACATGCTCCACCACTGAGTCATACCCCACCCTTCCCATCTAAATACTTGTCCTCCCTTAATACTACTTATCTTCCTTCCCAGTTTTATTTTTTCTTCAGCTCTTACTTCATGACCTATAGTTTTTACTTATGCATCTTGCTTAGCATGTTTCCCCTGGAATGTCAGCCCAGTAAGGGCAGAGCCTTGTGTCTGTCTCCCTCACCGCTGGCTCTTCAGGCCCCAGCACAGTGTGGTCACACATTAACTGCATGAATGAATGAAGGCTGGTTGCCATAGCAGCCAGCTGTGGCGCACCTTGTGTTTATTGCATCATCTCTGTCACCACAAGGGCTCTGGGAGGTTCTAATTGCCCTTTTATATAGATGAGAATATTAAGACTCAGAGGAGTGAGACAGCTTGCTCGGATGGTATGAGGATTATGTCAGTAAAGACACGGAAGGCTCCTCTGTGTAGCAAGGCCTCCACAGGGGTGTGCTCCCTGAATTGTGTGTTTTCCTTTAGTAACTTTAATACTTTTCTCTGTTTCCATACCTGTGCTGGCAACGGCAGAGGCCAAGGGAAGAAATTCACTGGGAGGAGGTGTGAGGTCATTTTCTTAAAGTAAAGAAAGAGTGTTAACTTGATTTATAAATGAAATAGGAGATCGTCTCTCCTTCGGAAGGAAGTTTTTGTTTCAGAGAGAGAGCCAGGGCAGGAAGTCACCCAGTGACACTCTACGGAACACCCAAATGAGCTGCAGCCCAGAAAACCAAGACACACCGGAAGTTCTTGATTTACTGCTCCCTGGGCGGAAGGCCGTGACCACAAAGGTAGGATAACCGTCAAGCTTCACTGAAGTGACCTCAGCCACCTCAGCCTTCCTCACTGTCGAGAAAAAAAGTTCCCAGATTCCTGCTCGCTAAGGTGGATAGTGCTGAAAAAACAAATTTGGGGGTAATTAAAAAGTTGAATAGTTTTTATCTCTATTTGTTTATTACATCCTGCCTCATCTTACACAAGATCTGAGGATGTCTCTTTAGAAAGTCAAAAGAATGAAGGAAACCGTGGAGGGAGTCTGCACAAAAGGAAAACAGTAGTAATAAAACAAAAGTCAAGGACAAGATTGACTGCAAGAAATACACTCCACATGCGGGATTTCTTTGTCTTTTGGGGTACTCATTATCCGTGTCTCCACAGTTACGAAGTTTCTCAGGGAGACAGTCTTCCTCACTCAAAAATATTGGAGAATGAAGAGACCAGCTGGGAACTAAGGCCACTCACACAGCCCTTCAGTTGGCGCTAGCTCCTCTCTCTGCTGCATGCATGTGGGATGGCAAACAACCAATCCGTGAAGCAAATAAATGTAAATCAATGCACAGTGAACTTGAACATCTTTTGAACAGGCAAAATACAAAGAACTAAACATGGATCTCTCTTTAACTTTTGTAAAGAAAGGAGGCCCAAAACAGTCCACCTGATTCATCTTTCATTCTGAAGATCAACACATGGTTGTAATTGCAACTGAAAATTTTTAATTTTTATTATTTATTTATTGATTCATTTCTGCAGCACTGGGGATCAAATCATCACCAGGCCAGTAGCAAAATATTTATAAAAAGTAACATTAAGTAAACTTATTTTCATAGTCATTTGTTTTTGGTTTATAATTTTATATAATCTGAAATCATATTTTGGTCCAGATTTTAAAGTACATTCCCTTAAACAGACTTTTTTTGAGACACTCCAAGCCTCTCTTTCTACTTCACTCTGATCAAAGACTAAGTCAGGCACTTTCCTGAAATTTAAAGGCATTTATATATATGTTATATCATTCCTCAAATAATTTCAGGCATCTTAGTCTGTATATTCTTTGTTCCTAAGAAAGATCCTCTGAATTGCCCTCATTTGTTTACACTGCCATGTTTTCAGTCCTTAGACTGGCATTCTGCTGTACTTATTCATGGACATATACTTCGTGTATGTAATTTGTGTGTGTGTGTGTGGCATCTGTTATTATATGCATGTTATTATCCATTAAGAACAGGATTCATAGGACAATAGTTAAATATAACACCAGTATACACATAAACATCCTACCTCATTTTGGCTAGCAATTTCTAACTCTTCTTCATCATTTATATCAAAGTTAGTGACATATTAAAATAATCAGGGTTTTGTTTCTACTACTCTTAGTTTGGGAGAATTCTAGTGGTTAAAACTAAAATCAGTAGCACCAAGAAGAAAAATGACAAGTATTTGCTATTTCGAACATTTGAGCATCTCCTCCCCACAAAAACGCCTTCGCTATAAAATCCCTAGCACTTCAGGAAAAGGCTACAGTGTGAAAAACTAGACACTTCTGTTCTAAGTTCATGCACACCTATCAGTCTTAGGCCAGATATTCTTTTGCTTCCTAAGGAAAGGGCCACCTGAACCAGACAATCATGATGAGGCTGATTTTATCCTCACGAACTATTTGTTTCCCAAAGTTTCCCTGCCGTATTTTTAGATTTACAATACCAAGAAATTTCATGGTTTTGTACCACTGGTTTTAATATTAATATTGGAACTTGGCTTGCAATAAGCAGGACTGAAATACAGTATAACAAGTGTGGCTATCAGTGCTGTGGTCTCAGAAGGACTCACTTCTTTTTCTCTGCAAAGGAATTTCTCCGGGGTGGCTGAGCGAGACGGAATCCGGGTAACAGAGCTCACACTGAGCATGCAAGGGCCCCCCAGGCTGTCAAGACAACAAGAGTATTCTAGTCATCACCATGAACCACACAAGATATGAGATTCCAGAGGCCTAAACGCTACCTGAGCAGCAACTGGCAACAGAAGTTCAGCCCTCCGTCGCTCCCAATAGGGACATGTTTGCTTTTCTGCTCTCAAGGCCACGTGGTAGCCACACTGCCCCCCCAGACCGCCAGGGTTCAAGTTGTGCCCCAAGCTCAGAAGTTACATGACTTCAGTAAGATATCTGACCTCTCTGTGTCTACTTCATAGGATTGTTATGAGGATTAAAGAAAGTAATGCACGCAAAGCATTTAGAAAAATGCCATCTCACACATGCCCAAAGAATGTTACTTTCAGTCTTTAATATTTGCCCAAATCAATTAGGAATGCTGCATGAAGTCTCTTTTCTACACCTCACAGTGTTATTTTAAAAGGTAAGATTAGAAACATTTTCCAAGACACTTGAAGAAGTGCAGTGTAGCATATTAAAGCGCCTTGGTCACTTTCCCCATCGCTAGGACTCAACACCCAACACCAAAAAATTACAGGAGGAGACGTTTACTTTGGCTCATGTTTCAGAAGTTTAGGCTCATGTTCAGTAAGGTTAAACACAGAAAAGATGTGGCCAGAGGGCCTAGTGAGGGAAGCTGCTCACTTCATGGTGGCCAGGAAGCAGAGAGAGAAGGGCGCCACCAGGAAGGCAGATATATACACCCTTCCAGGGCACACCCCCAGACCCCACCTCTTCTGACCAGGCCCCACCTCCTACCGAATCAGCTACTGCGCCCTCACTGTGGTCCAATCCTCTTCAAATAGCCCCGCCTATGAGCACTAAGGGTCCTAGGGACATCTGGATATAAACCATCACACAAAGTAAGCAGTCAGAGTGACTCTCTTCCAGTCTGGAAGCCAACCTGATAATTTCAAACATCCCTAAAAGGCTTCTGAGCAGATCCTAGGCCCTGGGAGTGCTGGGCACAGGGAACAGAACAGAAGCCAGTCAGCGCAAAGGCAAAGGAAGAGAAAGAAGAGGGAGGGAGAGAACAACTCCTCCTGCTGTGCCTGCTGTCTGCTAGGAGCTGGGCTTGCAGTGTCCTTTAATTGTCAGCATGTATAAGGTAGGTAGTTGGTCAATAGCAAAGCTAAGATCAGCCACGTTAAGTAAGCTTTCCAAAGTTACAAAGTTATAAATAGCAGAAGCAAAATACAGACCCAGACCTGTCAAAAGTCAAAGTCCATCATACACTCACCCATCCAAATCTAAAACAGGAAGCACTCATCCCTTAAAAAAAAAAAAACAAAATCCAGAAATTCGATGGTGTAACTAGACAATGCCGTCAGTAGGATGCCTACGATCACCTTGCTGGTCAGGGTAGCTCCCTCCCTCCTCGAGGGCGATAGGGTCTGGAGAAAATGCTGGAAAGGAGATCGTTGTACGGCACTGGAGGATCAACCATCAGTGCTGTAGGCTCACCCAGCTGCATCCACAAAGACGGGTCCTTCCATCCGCCACCCCCCTCTGAACTCTATGTTATCGGATTTCCATCTACTATGCTTCCTGGGAGTGATCTGCAAACCCTCAGGCCACCTCTCCTGTTCCCTGGAGATTTCTCCCCGTTCACGTCAGACCTAGCCTGATTTCGCTTTGTACTTCACCATGAAAACAGATGCAATCAGAAGACAGTTCCTCCCACTCACACCACCACATGGAGCTCTCTGGCCACATCACCTGCGTCCCCTTCCGGCCGCTAGGTTTGTGCCAGCTACATTTCCCCTCCATGTGTGCACTAGGTGCCATGTCTTGTCATGTACTCAAAACACCACTCCAGGGATTGTCTTCCAGCATGATCGTAGCTGCCCACTTCATTGGTGTAGTCTCATCACGGAAAAACACTCTCCCATCTTAAACGAACATTCCCCTCCCACATCCCAACTGTCTCATCAGAGCTCTAGGCTCATGCGGTCAGCTCCCTGCTCTTGGGTGTTTATTTGGCACCTCTGATTTTACAAGGCTATAATTCAGCGCCTCGTGTTTCCTCCGGATCTGCTTGGCAAACAGCACTATCTTATCTGTCTAACTTCTCACACCAGACATTCTGAGGATCCTTCTCTTATACTACACATCGAATCCTCCTGCAAAACCTAAATTGCTTTACCTTCAAAATATGCCTTCAGAGCTGGGGTGTGGCCCAGTGGTAGAGCACCTGCCCGGCAGGAGCAAAATTCTGGGTTTGCTCCCCCCAATCTTCTTTCTATCTACACTATGCCAGCTTGCTCTCACCCACCATTGTGCCCTGCCCAGGTTGCTCGGGGGGATCTTACCTGGGATCCCGCTGCTGTCTCCATGCCCCTCATCCTACTCACCCCACTTCCCTGCCCCATAAAGCTTCAACAGCATTTAGAGCTATTCTTTCAAAACCAAGTCAGAATGCACACCCTCCAAGCTCGCTTGTGGCTCCTCAACGCACTTTGAGTCAAAGTTCAAGTGTTTTGAACGGCCCTGGAGACCCCCCAGGATCAAGCAGTCTGCCCCTGCATCTCCTCGACCTCTCCTCTTCCTCCCCCAGGAGCTACTGTACTTCAGCCCCCGCCCCACTCCAGCTTCCCCAGAGGCTCTGAAGGTGTCTGCTGTGAGGTCTTGGCACCCAGTGAGTTCTTCCTTCTGTGCACCTTCCCCTAACAGCCAAGACGCTCACTCCCTCTCCCTGCTCAGGCTGCCTGCACTATTTACAAGTTTAGCAAAGGCTGTGCTTGGTCAGACACGTGGGACAGTCACAGGAACCATAGGAGTAGGGTGGGAGGGAGATTGGAATGAGAGAGAGAAGGGGAAAGAAGAGAGACATTTAAACTTTAAAGTCAGGGATTAGTTGCTTTATAATTTGGTTTAATTCTCACACCTTTGAGACGAGGATAATTATATCCATTTTCAAGATGAGATTAAAGGGCATTAAGGGATAAAGTCACAATCTCAAAAAATCTCTAGTAAATGGTAGCACTAGCTAGGTGTCTAATGAAAGAAAATCTGTCCTCAAAACCTATCCTGAGTCCACTAAGTCACAGATTCCAGCCTCCTGAAAAGGAATGTCTCTTACAAAATTCAAATATTTGCAAAGGTAAAGAAATCAATACAGCCCCCTTCTCATAAGATTTTCATCTTGTCTCTACTCCAACATGAAGCCTTCATGCACGGAGAGTTAATTAGATTCCAGAGATTCCTGGCAATCTTTCAAGTCATCATCTGGAACCATTTTTGCGTGATAAAAATTCCATCTAGTGGTCCTGCACACAGATGCTCGTCAGCAAACTTACTTCTGTTTGCTACTCAGGAGGTCTGAAGACAAGATCCCGCCAGAGGAGAAAACGGAGTAATTTGTCAGTGACCTTATTCAGTAGTGCCGTTTCCCATCATGCCATGTGGCATGGCCCACATATTTTGAAATCTATGCTCCACGAACTGTCCTTCAAGATAAGCTGTAACCCCGGGTCTTGCTCAGATGCTGGGGTGTCTGGCTCTCCCCAGACCACACTGCTGCCCTCACCCCACCCCCATTATCATGCAATTATCAGCTTAGCATCTCTTCCTCCCCCTCTTGCTTATTCTTCTCCCTTGACCTCCTGACATATGTATTTGCTTTCCCCTGTCTGGAATTCTTGCCCAAATTATCTTCAATTACCAAAAACCTCGGTGCAGTAAGACAGAGGTGGATGTGGGGAAGTGGGGACAACCGAGTCCCTCACACGGCAGAGGTGCTAGATGGCTCCCAGCCACCCCCTACTTATTTTATGACGATGGGTCGTTCCTTAAATGCCACAGACTATGGGTGAGGGGCCGCTTTGACCATGAGCTGGTTTTCTATAAACAAATCAACTCAATAAAAAGGCTCATTTAAAACAGTGTATCAAATCATGTTTCTACTTCTTAGTTGAATTTGAGATGAAATAGGGGTCAGGATATTTTTGGAAGCATAAATCTCATTAAATGTCATCAGTATTGGAAAGGGATCTGGGGATGGGAGACACAGGTGGGCACAGAGGGGAAGGGGAAGGAGAAATGATTCCAGTGTGCTACGTATATGTACCAGTTGCACAAGGATAAATGTAATTTTGTGGGTTTTTTTAGGGGGGGCAGTGCTGGGGATCAAACTCGGGGCCTACCACTTGAGCTAAATCCCCAAACCCAATGTAATTGTTATATTGCAAACTTTTTTTTTTTAATACCAGGAATTGAACTCAGGGCCTTGTGCTTGCTAGACAGGCACTGCACCACTAAACTACGTCCCTAGCCCTGGGGTCTTTTGTTTTTACTTTTATTAGTACATGTTGCAGTATATAACAATCACATTCCCTCGGGGGGCCGACACATGTACATAACACATCTTAACCCTTTTTTCATCCTCTTTCCTTTCATCCCCCCCTTCCATCTCTCGATCCCCCTCCCATTTGAGAAAGATCCCCCTACTTCCTGTTACCTTTTATTTTGCTCTTCATATTCGGTGCTTCTCCTATATAAGAGAAACCATGTGATATTTAAGCTTGTGTACCTGATTTATTTCACTTAACATTATGGTCTCAAGGTGCATCCGTTTTTCTATGTATGACTCAAGTGCATCCTTCTTTATGGCAGAGTAGTACTCCACTGTGTGTACATACTAATTTTTAAAAGAAACTATAAAAAAGTATCATCCATATAACCTTAACTTCAGTTGAAATTATTTCCCAGGCGCTAATCAGCCTATGGTTCATGAATTTAATCCAAATAACAATCCTGAGAAGACACTGCTCCCATTTCACACAGAAGAAACGTGAATATCTCGCCCCAAGGTAAATATCCAATATAGAGGAAGAACTGAAACTCAATCACAGGTGAACTCTGCAGCCTGTTAGGCAACACAGCTCCCTCTACCTGCAACACTCAGTGGGAATCCCAATTTTTCCTTCATCAGAACTGTCATATGTAAAAAAAAAAAACCCACTATTTGGAATACTTACTGTGTGTCGGGTCTGGAAGATACAGAAACATTTAGCTAGAGGACTCCGCCCTCTTGGAGTTTCCTTGAATAAAAGGCCTATAAAAATGAAAGCTGGATCGTGACACAAGGCAGCGTATACTGAGCGTGGCACCTGAACTGGACTCTGGAGGGCTGTGTGAGGAACAGCTGGCTGGGAGGGACTAAGACGGTGTTTTGGAAAGAAAGGTCGAGGATGGACTACGGCACTCCTCGGCCACTGGCTGTGACAGCTTTTTAATTACCATATTAAAATTGAGCAGAAAACCTATTAAATATCCCAAAATGAAAATCTATTATGTTCCCCCAAAGGAAATCAAAACAGAGATAGTGAGGATGTGTCACGTAGAGGCAATTTCTCCTTTTAGGAAAATGCCGGTGGGCTGTGGGCTATGGGCGCATGGCACAGACTTTAAAGAAACTCTCTGGGTCTAACTAACATTATTCTTTATTTATCTGAAATTCAAATTTGACTGGGGGTCCTGTATTCTTTATTTGCAAATCCTCCATCCCTATTCCCTCCACACCATCCCCTTCCTTCTATAGGACGGCCTTCCGTGCATGCGTTTAGTGACTCTTTAAAGAACCAGGAGAAATGGGAAGGGGATTGTTCAACTTTGAAATCCAGGAGCTTGATTTGGTCATTTAGCCCGTGGTGAACTTAGAAAACTCATGCAAACCAAACTCAAGAAGAAACTGACCCGTGTGTACAAACCAATCAGACCCGTGGCCCTCCCAACGACGGTGCTTCACCCAGTGCCTAGAACATCCTTCTTCCTGTCTCAGCATTTGCTCAGTAAACTCACACATTTGCTGGGTTAGTCAGGTGATTCATTCATTGAGCTACTGAGATCCATTGAGCATCTACTGTGCGCCTGGCAGAGTCAGGAGTGAATATCTGTGCTTCCCTCAGTGTTCAAGCAACAAGAATCATAACAAAAGCATACTTTTTGCCACACGTGAGGTGCCATTAAATATTTTACATCTATTATAGCACTTAATCTCACAGCACTATGATATAGTTATTATTTGTATTTGATCAATAAGTATGAGATAAAATGAGACTGAAAAACTAAGAAAACAACTCTACTTGTTTCTAGTCCTACAGTTAATAAGCAATGGAGGAAGGATTTTTTTTTGAGATAGTTCAGTCTGGCCTTGAACTCCCAGAGAGTATCCTGCCTCAGCCTCCCCAAGTACTGGCATTGCAGATATGCACCACCATGCCCACTAGGGGCTGGGGATTTAGCTCAGTGGTAGAGTGCTTGCCTGGCAAGCACAAGGCCCTGAGTTCAATCCCCAGCAACTCCTGCCAAAAAAAAAAAAAAAAAGAGGCATGATTTGAAGCGGTTTCCAGAGTCGGTACTCTTAACACAGTAGTAAATTACTGCCTCTTTAAACACTCCTTTCCAATTGTTTTTCTCCCATGTCCAAAGGCTGTGAAACTACTCGTACTATTTCACTGCCTCATAACCTCAATCAGACTAAATTCCTCCAGGGTGGAGATAACATCTTGCTCGTTTTTGTACTCTCAGTGCCAAATAAGTATTCAATAAATATTGCTGGCTGCTTTTCTTTTTTTTTTTTTTTTTTTTTTTTTTTTTTTTTTTTTTTTTTTTT
>PVJO010010076.1:0-66079 GCA_004026905.1 Hystrix cristata
ATGGAGTACTACACTGCCATAAAAAAGGATAAACTAGAGTCATTCGTATATAAATGGATGTTTCTTGAGAACATACTCTTTAAGTGAAATAAATCCGGACACTCATGAGCACACATCGAATTGTTTCTCTGATATGAGAAACCATAACTGTAAATAAGAACAAAGAGGTGTAATAGATATTATATAAAAGGAGGATGGTGTGCAGAGGAGAGGAGTACTAGAAAGAAAGAAGGGGAAAAGCAGAAAGGCAGAAGGGGAAAGAGAGGGGAAAGGGAAAATATGGAAAATGATGAATAAACCTGCTGTAAATAGGGAGGGAGAGAGCAGAGGGGAGGGGCGGGGGAAGAGGGGGGAGAACCAAGATGTATCATGTATAGGTACAGAATAAATGTAATGAATGTGACCATTGTATGTAGAATGTACCAATACATGTTCTTGGTTTAAAATTAAAAAAAAAAAGTTACATCTTAAAACTTGACTATATGTAAATTGACCATATCTGGTCATTTGGATTTTGGATCCAGAACACAAGGAAATTACAGTATTTTATTAAAAAATGTGTGTGGATATGATCGATGCACCGTTGTACAGAGTTTGTAACATAGGTATATCAAATGACCACTCAAAACTGGCCCTGAGATTTTACATTCTGGGAAATATTGGGATTTTGCATCATCTATCCTGTTAGAATATATCACATTGTATCCCTTTCAACTCTACAGTTTGGTTACTGCCTCCATCCCTGGCATCATACTGCAATTGTAAAACCTTTCTTCCTTTCTTTCTGTGCTCTAGAAAACCATCTGACCCTTGAGTGTCTTCTGTGCTCTCCTTCCCAACACTAAGTCTTTTTTCCCACTATAACTTTGCTTCCTGTCTGCCACCAGTTTCCTATGAAGCATCTTTTGGTTTTCAGTTCCTTAGGTGAAAAATGGCTCAGAGAAAAATTGCTGACCTCCCTATTTTGGAAATGTCCTGTACCATTTCCTCTCAAGGCTTGGAGAAACTCTCCCACATGGTACATTTACTGTTTGCAGATTTTAATTTGTGTTTGGATGATATTGACTTGTTACATTTCTGCACCTCTACTACAGGAGTTCCAGGACAAACACAACCAGAGAGAGACCTAAGTCCTCCACTGAAGCTGCTTTCAGCAAGTGGCATGCATTGCCTGTGACCCAAATCTGGGCTGGGAAGGGCTACTTCTCCTGTGAGTTTCTCCCAGGGAGCTCTTGGAATTGCCTGTGCTCAGCCTTGAAATCTCACGCATAAGTTCTCATGCCTCAGTTCTCACACAGCTTTCTCTTAATAAATTGCAAGCTCATTCAAACAGTGGTGGAAGAGAAATAGTAAGGATTCTTGAGAACCAATATCAACTTGCAGTTAATTTTCCAAATAATACAAGAGAGGCAAGACTAGAAATCAGGGCTTAGCACACCCAGCTGAAGGCCAGATTATTAAATTTCCCAGGTAGTTATAGTCACATGTGAATTTCCTCCATTGAGTATTTACAGAAATTCAAAATGCAAGCCATCGAATTAGAGCCACGAGTCAACTTGCCCAGAAGTGCTCTGACACAAGTATCAGCAGTGTTTTGGATGGGACTATATTTGATTTCCATTGGCTTGAAAGTGAAGTCTCAGACATTCTTGGCAAATGAATCTGAGTGACTCATTGGGAAATGAATTCTGGGTGACTAGGAGTGATGAAAAGTTAGGGGGAGTTGGATTCCCACTAATGATAAAAATAGCTGGACTGGGAATGCAGGCTTAACCTCCATTTGGGGCACACATTTGCCTCTAATGTGGGAGCACTAGGCTCATTGCAGGTGTTTTATAACACACATTATGAATACTCAAACTTTCTCCCTCCTCTGTGACATGAACTCAGACATCAGAATCCAGAGCAGCCCTTGAAACTGCATGAGGCCCACGACAGCTTGGAGTGCCTGTAATCAGACCCCACCTTAACTCAGAAGGGATACTTCAATTTGAACAGCAAAGCCACAGTAAGAATGTTTACTTTCATTGACCTAATACTGATTTTGCTAAACACTTAGCAACTTCCCCTAATACATGTGGTCTATTTGAACCAAGTAAAGTAATTAACCACAGAGGAAATATTTGTTTTATGAACTGTGCACAAAATGTTATTTGCTATTTTCTACTTTTACATTCTGCAAAATATATTCGTGAAATGTCTGCTGATAAATAACATTTAATAGTAATTAACATTTTTCTGAAGACTAAAATGTTATGAGTATAATCGTAACAATTTATGCTACTGTTGTAATGTGTCCTGAAAAGTTGGAAATTTAATCTCCAAATTCATGATCACTGCTATTCGGAGATGGGGCCTTCAGGTAATTAGGTAATTAGGGTTAGATGTAGTGATTAGGATGGTGACCTAAGATTGCATGAGTCACTTTATAAGGCAAGGAGGAGAGATGCTTAGCTAGCGTCCTGGTTCTGTCTCTTCATACCACGCCCTTTCCATAGCCTACTGCAGTTAAGGAAGATCTCACCAGATGCCAAACAAATGCCAGCACCTTACATTTCAACTCCTCCGCCCCTAACTCCATGAGCCAAACAAAATTCTATTCTCTATAATTACCTGGTTTCCGGTGTTTTCTTGTAACAACAGAAAATAGAGTACGACATAAAATTGGCACTTGGAAGTGGAGTTGCTTCCCTAAAGGGCCCTGAAAATGTGGAAGCAGCTTTGGCTCACACTATTTGGACGTGAATGCTAGAAAAGCCTGTGTTGAAATGGATTAAGAATGATTCTAATGGGAGCCCAGGAGGAAAAACTAGGAATCGTCTGGAATTTCTCAGAGGTAATACTTCATATGTGGCCCAGAAAACAAACTGTCTGAAGATTTCTGTTTCCTTTTCGTAGTTCAGAATTGTTGCAAGAAGAAGCTACGTAGCTAGGAATGATTGTAGATTGTGGCTCCGCAGGAGCCCGGTTATATTCACCACAACTACCATCCTATCTGCCAAGTAACCCTAGTATTCATCCCAAACCCTGCAGAACAAGAAGGCCTTTCAGACAGTCAACTGAGGAGCTGGGGATTTAGCTCAGTGGTTAGAGTGCTTGCATAGCAAGCACAAGGCCATAAGTTCAATCCAAAAAAAGACAGTCAATTGAGCATTTTATTTTTTTATATTAGTCATTAACGCCCAGATTGTTTCTTAACTGATGGTGGATGTATTGCTGTGGAGAAAGGCCGGAGCCCACACAAACGCTTTCCTCCTGTAATTGGGTGTCGGGATCCACCTGTCTCCTTGCTGCTCTAGACATGCTGTAAGTCTCCAGTAATCTGTATTTTGTGCAATGGTGGATCTGTTCATCTTTTTCTTAGTATTTCAAGGTATCTTCCACCTTTGTCAGCTGCTCTCATACACTGGAGCTGGGTTTTCCCAAACAACTATACTTCCTGGTAACACTTATGTCTTAATATGTCATGTTACTGCTTCTTGATGATAGATTTTATGTAAAAGTAATGTATACCATCTCCACTTTTCTCCTTTGACTTCTACCTAAATAGAAACTGGTCAAAGGCCCGAAAAGATGATGGAACACATCCATAAGGAAACCTAAAATCTTATTTGACTATCTAAATGGTCGACTGCTGAATACCTATATTTGAGCTCGTCTGCGAACACAAAATTAACTTCTATTTTGTTTATCTATATAACATTTCATATTAAAGAATGACTTATAGGGAGTAGACTCTTAATCTAGGAAGTTGATGTTAAAAAATGTTAGAAGTCATTTAATCTGCTCCCTAAGCAGTACTCATAATGTTAATCTCTTAGAAGACAAATTTGGGTTTGGGGAAAGAGAGAAAATAACTAAGACATACATTTTTCCAAAGCTGAATGCCAACTGTGGTAAATTCTTGGAGCTTTTTTCCATTTACCCAGCTGATACTATAGACCCCCCCAAATTTATACTTGGCACTGAACTAGAGGAAGAAATATTAGACATAGAAAAGAGAAAAGAGGTCACTTCTCTCCTCATTGAATAGGGACACAGCCTAGTGACTAGAGAAGAGTTTATTGTAGGCTCCTTAATTATCAGCCTGGCATCAAGTGGTTTAAAGATTTATGTTTACTGGAGAAACAAGTAAATGAAGAATGTAAGAATAATGATGAACAAGATATTGAGTGTATAAAAGCATTGTAAAATTAAGAAAAATGGGAATTGAGGAATGGCTGAAGGGAAAGGAAAGGAAATGCGCCAAGTCATGTAAATAAATGGGAGCAAGGATAAATTGTAGACCTAGATGCCTCCATTCTATTTGATTTGTATTGGTTTTCTGTCAAATAAAACTAAAGTACTTGAACATTCATTGTTTTAAATGCTTTTTTGGATTGTATACAATATGCATTGTGAAAATCCAAGAGTATATCTACATAAGAAAAATATTTTAGCCACATTTTTCACATGTCCTTAATTGTTAAAAATACATGAGAAACTCCATGCCAACTTTTACGCCAGTAAAGTGTATGTGAAATTAAACGCCATGGCCAAAAAAGGTACATTAACCTTTGTCCAGTGCTGAGGTAATGAGGTTTTCTCATTGGGAAGGTGATTTTGTTGTGGTTTTGGGGTAAACTGATAAAGACGAGCTTATTGATTTTTCATGACCACATGTATCTCGGGCACCTCAAAGAAACACCAATCAAACACTTGAACAAATGACAAATTTCAGATTTCTACTAAGTCTGTCTGAGTTAAATGCAGCTGGTAGTTTAGAATAGGATATTTATTCCACTGCATTGTTATAAAGTTTAAAGGAAAGAATTGATGAAACATAACGAGTACAATGCCTGGCATAGATTATTAAATGGAATGACAGAATTTTGTTATTCTTAGTGTAATCTGAGTACCCTTTAATTTTCGCATCTTCTAGAATCATTCTCCATGACCTGATATTCCATTTCCTGCAGACCGGGAGTCCAGCAGCCTCCCAAATATATGTCTGAGGACTGTTAGTGCATATGTTGTAGGATTTCCACTTGACCTCTTTCTCTGCCATCTAATTTTCTACGAATTACTCTCTGACATGCTCCTGTTCTTCATTCAGCTACTGCAATCACTAACCTAATTTGGTTCAAACAGAAGGCCAGAGTTTCTCCTTCAATTCTTTCAAATAGACCAGTAGTAGTTAACAAATATTGCTGCAAATAATAGTTAACAGAACTATATGAGAAAAACAATAGCTGTCTGTTGCTTTATTGGTGCTCAAGGTCTCAAATACTTAGTCTGACTTCCTGTCCCAGTTTGGAACCACTACTGTTAAGAAATATTTAGCCTGAATCAACTTAATTGGAGAAGTGAGATAATTTATGAAAATAAAATATGTAAAGTTATAATCCAGAAGAACATTGATTGTTACCAAGACTCATAGAAAGTAAGAAACAGGAAAAACTGAGTGTCATCTTGCAAAACAAGGAGTGCAATGAGCCAAGGGCGTAACTCAGGTCCCATCCACACGAAGTAAGCATTTAAAGCTCTCCATGATTCTGTATTAAAGCTAACACATGAATTGAAGATAGAGTCATGCCTTGTCATCCAGCTCTGTCGTGATAGAAGGAAAGAGAGTGATTTGCCAGCAACTGGACAGGAAACAATCATACCACAAAGAAAGTAAACTGGGATGAGCACAGAGACTTCAGGTTCAAGAGTGGCTACCGGAAAGCCAATAAACTTCTATGGACCTTGATAGAAGTTACTTACACAACAGTCAGTGTAAGTAAAAAATCAAATATCTGTGTGCATAATGGCTTAGCTCTTTGTCAGAACCCAGCACTACAAGGAAGGAAACCCTTGCTCCCTCCCTCCATTGTGAAAGATAGTTTGGCCAGTGTCTCTGTACTGCCCCAAGGGAGGCAATCAATCCTTTCAGATCGCTTCTATATACCCTGCTTACTCCCTCAAGAACCAAACAATAACCTGATGAGTTTTACAAAGCGGTTTACAGCTTATTTAACATTTTCTATTTTGAAACTGTCACTGGGTTCTTAGTTGCACATAAGATGGAAATCAAATGTGGGCCATCTGATGACTATCATCATTACCAATCCTCTTCTTTGGGACCTTCTACAGGGGAACATCCCTGTATTGGCTTCCAAGATTTTACCAATCAGCTGAGAGCTTTTGCTCACTTTGATAGAAATCATAAGTTGGTAAAGCCCAGCTCTTT
The DNA here is from genome assembly GCA_004026905.1 of Hystrix cristata. Lineage (NCBI taxonomy): Eukaryota > Metazoa > Chordata > Mammalia > Rodentia > Hystricidae > Hystrix > Hystrix cristata. Next base: position 6,215 of record PVJO010010076.1, read on the forward strand.
CAGTTTTAAGGGTACTGAGCTTTTGATGCTAGTTCTTTTACTGTTAGCAGCCCTCCCTGCTGCTTGGACCCAGCTGCTAACAGCAGATCTCAAGAAGTCTTCTGGCCACCAGCAATGGCAGCTACCAGCTAGTCTTCATTTTCTCCAGTCTCCTCTGTTACTAGTTGCCTTCAGTGTTACTGTTACAACTGGTTACAACACTGGTTGTACAGTGCTGCAACCCTGGTTACTGGCAGCTTTCAATGTCACTGGCTTTCAGTATTGCCAGCTCCTAGCTATTCAACATGCTCTACTCAAATGGAAATTATGAATGGGCAAGAATATGCCCTCTGAAAGAGGCTTTAATAGGACTTTTATTCCAGCATAAGGGGGAACATGGGCTGATTCTGCTAATGGTATGGGGAAGTTGCTTATAAAGGAACAAAAAATTGGGCTTGCACACGTGCAGTAGCAGATGTTCTGTTCAGTCCATCATGGACCTGAATGAAGACGCCTGCAGAGGGGAAGCATCATCCAAACGCTCCAGGGTGGAGTCGCCTGGGGTAAGTCTGTGACTGAAGCCTGCTGCAGCCAAGGCAAGTATCTCTGGAGCAGCCGTAGGCTACCCGATGCACCCGGATGCCTGCAAGGTGCTGGGAGCAGCTGCAAAATAAAAGTGTCTTTGGAGGAGCATCAGGCCCTTCTCTTCTGTCTCCAAACTTCAGATCTTCATTCAACACATACTTAGTTAATGCCACCATTTTTCTGGTAGCTGGACATAGAGCAAGGGCTATGCCTTGAAGGATCTAATATTATAGAAAACCACTCATATAAACAGCAAATACAGAATAAAACAGGTGTCCATAATCTCTACTCACTGAGGATAGAAATATAGGGTATAAGCATAAGAGGCTGCTAAGGGAGCAGAATTGGATAATATTTTTTTATAGGAAAATTCATAATGTTTTCTCAGGGGAGAAGTCACTTGAGCCTGCCTTGGAAGTAGCACCTGTGTCTGGGAGATTGATACTCTAAAATCATAGAGAAAGAGTTGCCAAGGCCCTGGAAAGAAGCATGCTTGGTGCTTACCCTTTTATAATTAAAGTGCTTCTTACCTGCATTTTTTTCTAAATCAAATGTCTTTCTCCCACAATTCATAATTGGCAGGCACCCCTGGAATACAAATACTGTTCGTGCTATATTGGTCCTGCTACAGTATATTATTAATCATTATCATTTGTGTTGCTATTATTAACTATAGTACAAGGTGAACTTCAATTTAGATCTGGTGGAAAAGGGGGCAAAAGTGAATAATAAAGAGAAAGAATCTTCCTAGCTTGAAATATTTCTTAGCCAACATTGTCCTGAACCACATCATCTCAATCTGCCTTCACGTTTTATAAGAATGTGCTATCATACTGTGCTCCTTTGACTTAAAGATTTACAACACTTCCTGGAGTTAAACAAGCTTAAATCCAAAAGGCATGAGCATATTTTGACTAAAACTAGATGAACAGCAATATTCTATGTATATTAGAGATAAGCTCATCAGGCATGAATTAATAATTTCATATGCTTAAAATCTGGTTGGGAAAAATACATGCTTAATAATAAGTAAAAAGTTATAACCCAGCACAGCACTATGAGCACTATCATTTGTTGGAGGACGGAAGAGTGTTAGATCTTTGTGTAAAAATCATACATTGGAAAAAAAAGGTCACCCAAAAATGAGAGAAGACTAGGTTAAACAAACAAACAACAAAAAAAAAAGCAAACTCTTACATGGTGTGAGAGTGCCATTGAATCTTTTCACTAGTCCTTATTCATTGCCTGAGGGACATCTCATGTCCTAGTGATACACAACAGACATTTCCCAACGTGCCACGCATACCCTTCCATAGACTGAATAAAGAAACTTCATTCTTTCAGTTGCTCAAGCCTGAAACTTGGGTCCTCACCATCTTGTTTTCATAAATCCTACATCTAATTCATCAGCTTACTCTCCAAAATATGTCCATAGTCTCACCACTCACTCCAACTTCTACCACAACCACTCTTTCCAAAGTCTCAAGATTTCTCACCCGATTTATTATACAAACTTCTTGCCTCATCCCTCCATTTCCACCTAGTTCCCCAAGAATCTATTCTCAAAACAGCCACAGCACTCTCTTTAAAAGTTAAATTAGAACATATCACTTCTCTTCTCAAAATCCTGAAATAATTGTCCAGTTCGCTCAGATTGAAATCTCAAATCCACACCATCAGTTGAAAGTCTCTTACATATCTCATCTCCTGTCACCCTCTGAACTTGGATCCCACCACTCTCCCCAGCTCACACAGTTCCAATTACCTGGTCCTTTTGTTGCTCCTCAGACATACAGAGTTTTGTCCTATTTTTCTCTCTCTCTTCCCTGTGCACCAGAATTCTCCCGTATGCATCTACAGACTCATTCCCTGTCCCCTTCAGAGCTTTGTCTCTGATCCAATGTGGCCCTCTGAGAAAACTCTCCCAGCTTCTCCTCCCACACCTCTCTAACCTTCCGTTGCCTGCATCCTGCTCCTCATGGAGAATATATACATTTTCTACTTCTCTCACTTCCAATCCCACAGTAGAGAGACTGCACAGTGGTGGAGAACTCGTTCTGCTCACTGTGGTTTCCCCAACATATAGGACAGAGGCCGGCAGTGCAATCTGGCTTCACTCCAACTCGAGAAATAAACTCAGTTTGAAACACCAGTTCTAAAACACACAGTATGGACTCTGACACATAAAATGAAACCGACGACCATCATATTCTTTGTTTTTGAATTTTTTATCTTTTTTACTTAAGTTTGAACTACTCTAGCTTTGATGTTTCAGTGCCTTTTAATCACACTTAGTTGCAAAGATATTTTTCCAAATACTCTATCAAAAGTACTGGGAGATACCAAGAGATACATCTGAATTGGCAGAAATAGAAATGATATGCTTTTATCAGATATATAAGTGCATATATATGTTTTATAATTATGAAAATATTTAATATCCTGTGCATTTTAATTTTCTCATCAAAAAATTCTCAGTATTATATGTTTACTTCTCAACCTCAATATATATTATTATCTTTTGTAAAAAATAGTCCCTACATTTCACCCCACAATTTCCTAATATGTCAGCTTTCTGGCCAGTTTTTCTCAAGAATCAGTAACATGAAATATAACAATGATAAGGCTCTGAGGAGTTAACAAATACTTTTACATAATTATAGCCTTTGCTGCAAAACTCAGGGCAAGTCAACATTTTTACTGAGGCTCAGAGAAATTATTTCACCTAATTCCAGAGTTTACATTGGTTGGCGTCACATCTTTAACACAGTTCTAACTCTAAATGCCACACAAAGTATTATTCAGACCATGGAGTCTAAAATGTCCCAATGCAGTATAGTTTGAAATTTTCTACAGATCTGGCATGCTGACTGGTGACACAAAACACATATTTAAGAAATAGGGTAAAAAAAGGTAGATGTTTCACATTCACTTAAAACTTCCAATTTTGTATCTGTATTTGCTTTTCACTGCAATTGAACAAGGATAACAGTGTATGATTTAGTTTCTTTAATGGGCAACATTGACAGTTATGCCAAAGTGACAGATAACTCTCAAATCTCAGTGACATTCCACATTCAACATGGAGCTCTCCAGCTTACTTTCTATGTGCATTAAAAGCCAACTGTGGCTATTCAACCTCTGCTTAGGATAAAGGAAATGAGAAAGGAAAGATGCAGAGGAGAGAAGACACGGTTCCCTACATTTTAGAAAGGACATACCTTAAGTCTGCTTAGGGTTTATTGGCCAAAGTATATCATATTCCAGCTACTGAATTCAGTGTGGGATATATTCACCTTTCACAAGAGGCACAGCGGATTCCCAAGGCCAAGCTTGCTGTCGGCCCAGGGAAGCAGAACCCTCCCTTGGGGATTATAGTCAAGAGACAATAGAATCTGTGGTCCTACCTAGATTATTTGGACAGGGAAATTAGAATGAATAGATGGTAACTGGCCAAAGTGTGACGTACACATGGAAGTCAGGCTTCATGGCCCAGTACTGATTATACTGCACTAAACTACACTGTTAAAAGGCTGGTCCCACTACCATGGGGGTCTCTGAACAAAGGTCAGCCTTGTCAGGGAAGAACCCAGATGTCCATATGCCGCCCCCACTGTCCACACCCCACGCTGTCCCCCACCACATTTCCATCTCTCATCCTCCAAAGCAGAAGATTGCTAAGGAGTCTGATCATCTCTGGGTACTCCAGGCCTTCAAAAACCAAACTTCAAAAATAATTCTAAAATTTAAATTTTAGGCTGACTTCTGTGACCCTCAGTTTTTTTTTTCCAGTTGTCAAAGCAGTTAAATAGAATATTCCCTAAGTTCCTTTGCAACAGTACCATCAGTGAAAATACTTCTTCTTTGGCCCTTTACTGCTGATAAATTACTATTCCCTTGTCCATAATCTCCTTTTATCATAAGATAAGAACCCAAAGAAAAATTATTTTCAGTGGAAAAAAATAAGGATATAAAACTCATTCTTATTTTGGCTATTTAAATAATAAATAGTATATAAAGAAATTTATTTTTTACTTTTTTTAAAGAAAAAATAAAACAAAAATAGTACTACAATTAGTACTATTAGTACTATTTAATTACTTATTTATAAGTTGAAACCAGGATACTGAAAAGTGAAGTCAGGCCCCAGCATTACGGGTTTTGACAATTATTAGAGTCATTGACAAATATTAATGACACTATTTTCATAGGCTGCAGCAAGATTGCACAAAAATAAACATTTTCCCTACTTACACAATGACTTTTCAGTGATGGAGGGTTAACTGCATTGCAATTTTTCCTCAATGATATTGAACATAATTTACTTGGTGCTTGAAAACGTAGAACATACAACTTTTCTGTACCTTAATTCCTTGGGGTCAGTATTTCACTTTCTGTTTTCAGTAACACCAGAACATGGATGTGAGGAGGAATATCCCAATGCAGAACACTCTTCATCAAATTCAGTGCAATAAATCTCAAAATTACAGAAACTCTAGTCGTCTCTTATTCCCAAAAACTCACTCACAGAACATATATTTACAACATACCCTTGATCTTAGTGTGTGATGTTCACGTAAGCGTCCTTCCATTCATCAATACTTTTCGCAAATTCCATAAGAAAATATGCAAATTTTATTTTCAATGTGGCACTTGTGTACCTGGGATGTCAATGTGCCAACAAATCTTCAGGGGGAGAGCCCTGAAAATATTTAACTGAACTGATTCTGGCTTACCTAGTACAGATCTAATGATGGAGCATTTAATTCCTGCTCTTAAACAACATGCTGCTTTGTGCTTTGACACAGGTCAATGAGATGCTTGAGAAATCCCAAAGAGTGAAAGTCTGTGTAAATGTGAACCTTGCTTAACTAGCTATGCTAACAAGAAAGGGTTGCGTGCTTTGTGCGAGCACACAGTCATTGTGTGTGTTGTATCTTTGTCTGTTTTTGTGGTGTTTATTCTCAAGTACAACTGCAGGAAAGGTGTACACAGGACATACAAGAAGCCTTGAGATGAAGAATGTTTATAGCAGGATTTTAGGCCACAGAGTACAATTGCCAGCCGGATAACACAGTGAAACAATCCTACGTCAAGAGTACTTGATTTAGATGTCCTTGGTAACTAGAGCAAGACTAAGATATAATCGAATTGCTTTCTCAGAATCTCCTCAAATTTCACCAGTTTTTCTCTCCGTATTATTTTTCCATTTCCTTTCAGGACTTAACCACATGTACTATTCCCTTATCATTTGGTATAGAAAGTAAATCATTTAAACAAAACCAAGTGTTATAATCTGATTATAAATAGCAAAGAAGAGCTGTTTAAGACTGACTCTGGAAAAAGTTTCCATCAGCTTTTGGTTTATTTGCTGTATTACCTTAGGAAATTACTGAACTGCTCCAGGCCTCCCTTTACTCATTTATAAAAAATATAACAAAGATCTGGTCACGGTGGCACACGCTTGTAATCCCATCACTTGGAAGACTGAGGAGGTAGGAAGATCTCAAGCACAAGACCAGCCTGAACAACACAGTGAGAACTTGTCTAACAACCCCACCAAAACAAAGCAACAGAGGAAAGAATTTATTTCATAGAATTGTTATGGAATTTAACAGATAATAAATGAAAATGCTTTTGCTGTGTCTGGGACACAGTAGAAGCTCCATTAGTGTTAGGTAAACAGAAAAGGAAAAGAAAGATAGTTTTGTTCAAGTTAATTTCAATAAGAAGAAACAATAAGAAACACTAAGTAGAAGACGAAGACTGAAAAAGGATTAGGAAAATACAGATTTAAAAAAAGAAAAAATGCTGAATGAAAAATATGTACCTAACACAAAAGATAGTAATTCAAGAAAGAAAGCAAAGAAAAATATGTTCTTAGTGAAAAGTGAGCCCTTAAAATTGAATCTTTTCAACCAGGCACATCATTGTGTGTCTACAACATTAAGAGACACTACAAATAACACTGGACTATAAGGAATATTTTAATACAAACATATATTTTAAAAGATAAGACATCACTCAGATGCAAAAATTCACAGTTTTGTGAGGGGACAGACAATAAATCCACCATGATACCAGCCACCAGTAAGAGCCACGGGGAAGAGTGGGGCCTAACTGGGCTCAAAACTTGGGAGCTCAGTTAAGGAAAGCATTTTACTGAGGTCATAAAGGGAACTAAAACTTTTCTCAGTTGAAGTAGAGTTGAAAAGATTATATAGTTGAGTTTGAAGTCAAGTGGATTTCAAGGGGACTATTACTGAAGATGGCAGGGACTTAATATCATAAAGAACTAAGCACACAGATTGGAAAGCTATGGGAGAGAAGACTAGAATGTAAAGAGTTTTCCATTCGAACATTACTTAAAAGCAAGAGGGACGGTCAGCTTTTTGGGAATAGAAAATAAGGTGCAGAGCTGTTCAATTCATGGCAAGCTAGAAGCAAAACGAGAAAGAAAAGGGGGTGGGGACAGAGTCCCAGTAGTTCTTCAAAGGGATGCGCCCAAAGATCTGATTTTCTTCCACTAGGACACACCTCCTACAGGTACCATTATTTCTTAAGAGTGCTGTAGCCCTGCAGCCAATTCTTTAGCACATGGTTCTTTGGGGGCATCTAATATTCCACTCCTGCTACTACTTTTGTTTACTCTGAAGGACTAAAATATATGACCTGGTGACAGAGGCTTGTAGTCCCTAGTGTGTGTTTGCTTAAAATCTCCCTTTAGACAGTATCAGCAGCCCTTAAACTCCCTGGATCCCGATCTGAGCTACTCTCTCAGTGCGTCCTATGTCCCTTAGAATGATACCCCCTCAACCTCATTATCCACAGTCAAAAGCCTGTTCAACCATAACTTCTGCTTGTCTCATTCCCCGATACTTGTTCATGCCTCTTTTTTTTTAACCTTTAATGTTTTAATCATCATTTTTGGCTTTATTTTTAGTTTCCTTTCTGCTTTCCTCTCCAGCAACATGCTCGTCTTTTCATTGCTTTGCATCTCATCAGGCAATCTTTTACCCACTAAAGATTTACTTATAGGAATGTTTACATTTATATTTTTTTAAAGTATGAACTAATTTTGTCCCACAGTGAGCTGTTACTGAGAGAAGGGACAATCAGCATAGAATTGGAGATGTGGCCATTCATCAGAGTTTCTTCACCCTGAAACTCCAGGCACCATGTGGCGAGACACCAGGAAGTCAGAAAATGCCATTCTAATATCTGACTCTGATTTCTGGACTATATTTAAACTTCAAGTCTTTTAGCAATCGAAAATTGTATGGATACTAGACAGCTCACTCAAAATGCAGTGAGACAGGCTTTGTCATAATCGACACTTGTTTGTGTAAGCAGGTATTTTTGGAAGATTAAAATGGAAAACTGGCTGCTATACATAGCACTCAATGTGAAACCTTTTTACAGGCCACAGGGGCATTTCTTTTTATTTTTGTAAACGGTGAAATTAAAAAAAAAAAATACACACATACATACATACACACAAGCCCCTTCTGACTTTTTTTTTCTTTTTCTTTTTTTTGGCCTTGAAGCAGTATAAGAAAAAGAGTCATAGAGAAAAATTAGAGAATTTTAGAGCTGGAAGAGGCCATAAAGATCACTTCTTGGAATCCCCTCAAATCGCAGATGAGGAAACAGGCTAAATGAATGTGCGACTTTCCCAAGGTCACAGTTAGTTAACTTTTCAGCAGGGACTAGAATTTAAACCTCTTAAATCCCAGTCCAGTCCTTCTAAATCGTAAGGAAGGTGGGAAACAAGTGTTCTGTCCCCAGGAATCACTTATCTACTTGCAGAAGAAGGATTTGCCTACCTGAAGGAGACGCAGACTGTATTACCATATGTTTTAAAATATAGAAGAGTTTCCCAACAATTCTTCTGGAAAGTTCTTTCAGTCAAGTACAGCATCATCCTGGTGGGTTTTCCTGGCTGCTGTGAGAAACTTATTTCAGGGCCTAAGGTTACTTCTACAGACTTTGCATGCAAGAGATTGAACCAGCGGCTTCTGAATTATGATTCCTGAGCTATTTGGGGTTTGGCACGCCTTGCAGTTTAGCAAAGAAGTAAATTTCAATTTCCAGAAGAGTGAATTTGGGAAAGGGGGAGGAAAAGAAATGGTTTTAACTGAAAGGTGAAACACAAACTGTGGATTTTACCATGAAGGATAGACAGTAATTTCATTGTGTATGAAATATGTAAGAGAGGGATAAAGTGCTAAAAAAAAAAAAAGACCATAATAACAAAAACACAAGACCATGATATGTGTGCTAGCAAGAAAACTAGACAGCCCACTTGCTTAAAGTCTCAGGGCCTTAAAAGAAGGCAACTGAGTGAAAGAAAATCCCATCTGTATGCAGCAAAATGCAGTCTCTTTTCTGATATGAAGAAATAATTATTCTCCGAGATCTGTGGTCATTCCCTGAACTCCTTATGGCAGAGTAAGGGGTAGTGCAGCATTCACTAGGGAGAAATTCTATATGTCCTTGGCAGTGTGTTGGAACATACCAGAGAAAATTAACAGCTTTAAGTCAGTTGGATTCCTGGATCATAGAAACCTCCTGTTGAGCATTCATCATTCAAACTCAGTTTTGTCAACTGGCCATATTTCTAATCATGCACACACGGACACAGTCCCAACAACTGTACATGCATAGGCACCCTTGTGTGCACCCACACTCACATATACACACAAACACACACATATGATCGTGGGGTCGACACATGGCTGCAATTTTCATACTGTTGCAAATTGAATTTGAATATACAGTAAGCCAGCTGGATGACTATCATTTTACAAAGTCTGGAGATAATTTATCAGTTGAACTTTAAAGTTCTCTCGGCCTTTCTGTGTTGCTCATTATTAAGTTGGAAAATATGTAATCACTGGAAAAGAAAATTATTAGATTTAAGCTAAGGTCAACTACTCTTAAATCAGTGTATGTTTCCGAGATAGCATCTAGGCCTATCTTTCTGTTTTCTTAATCTGCCATTCCTTGGAGCACATAATTCCTTTCTTAACATCTTCAGATCTAGAGAGAAGTCTATGGAGAGAAATAAAGGAGTATGTATTTCCCACCATTGCAGTACACGAACGCTAATAAGATGTTCTTATGCTCATATGATAGAAACATTGATAGTTTAAAAATCTGTTGCCTGCTAAAATCCCAAATCAAAATAGAGATTTACAAAAGAGCAATGCTAGAATTATGGGTGAAGCAGAGAAAAATTTGAACACTTAGCTATCTCTCAAAAGCCTTAGCAGCAAATAATTACTGTGGAGCATTTATTATGCCTGATGCTGTATAAATATATTTGTGAATTGTGTCTTCAGAATAGCCTTGAAAATACATGCTCCTCCAATTGTCATTTTATGTAGGAGGAAAATCCGTTTTAAACTGGCTAAGTAACTTTAGTTAGCAACTGGGAAATTTGGCACATAAGACAGGATGGTTTGATCCCTAAGTACATCCTCTTTGTAGTATGTGGCAGGTGAGGAACCATGAGAGCTCTGGCATTGAACTCTGCAAAGTAATAACAAAAGCTATATTTGGCAGATGCACCATTTCTAAATTGTAACTAAAGTATTAACAGAAAAGAACTTGGCTATGTGACAGGTTAGTTAAGAGTTCAGAATTGCTCTTGTTTTTATTAACAATGTACAGCTAAATTGACTCTTGTTTAGCAGTTATTTGACACCTGTATTTCCAAAGGACTGTCCCTTTGTATCATAAATACAAGAGATTTAAAAAGGAGAGAGTAAAGCACACTGCTCCCCACGCGCATGGTTAATAATTTAATAGCAGCATAAGACATGAGCCAATATAATTATGGGTAAGTCAGATGACCATCATATTCTAATGACAGTTTAAGAAAATTTTTCCAGGAACGGATGAATTCGACTGGAAAACTAAAGGATACACAGTGTGAGAGACCAAGATGAATCCAAGATTTTCTTGGTAGTAAAAATACTGACAAACAACCAGGCCCAGTTCAACGATGGCTAGTACATTTCTCTGGTAAGTATGAAGGGATGGTAGGAATTATGAAGATTGACAAGGTTGAGTCCATACTGGACAGAAAATTATATTTGCCTGAATTTTGCTTTGTTTTAGTTTTTACATATTTTTTGGTTGTTGCTAAAGCAGTTGTTCAGAATAACATTGTGCTAGAATGTCACAAAAGGTCATGCCAACAATTACTAGAACTAGAAATCTCCATGAATCCATTATATTTATGAATTTAATTTGGATACCTATAATGATTCACAGAGTCAGTCAAAACACAAAATAACCCAAAGGAACATTAATATTAAAAATGATACTGCATTCTATGCAGGTCAATACACAGTCCTTGAGAATATGTGTTTTATAAACATTCATTATTACATTATCTGATGATATTCCCAAAATATCAAGAGTTCTCAAAGCCAAAAAGTTGTAATTATTGCAAACACCTCCCAAGAACAATCAAAAAGCGATTTTTATTTTCTGTTTGCATTTGGCTACACATATTCAATCAGAGAGCACTCCATTATCTACATACTTCAAGAGGCCTAAAGCTACTAAAGTCCTAAAATCCTGAAAATCACACTCAGGTTTTTGCTCTCATTGTTGTTGCTTATTTATCTCAATGCAATGTGCTTGCAATTAGGGGACTGAATAGACAAAACTGCAGTTTGTCTTTGGATTTGCCACTATGCTGAATGTCATCTTCACTCCCAGACAGCATTGCATTTTAAAAATCCCTTTCAACTCCTTGCTATGTCATTGCTCTTAGGTACCACATAGCTTAAAATTAATCATCAGGAATACCGAGTCACTGAAATACCAGGTTGTCTTCCATCTCAGAAACCAGCAGATTCTGTGAACAATGACAACAACAACATCAACAACAATAACATGAAACTAATCAGAAATAAGTCAGGTTCAAAACAATGCATTCGGTTATTTTGTTTTCTAGAGAGGTAAATTCAAAACCACCAGATACTGTAGTAACCTAGTAGTCCAAAGAATATAATTAAAGTGAAAAGCAAATGAATGGGTTACACATAAAAGTGAATTTCTGGTTTATCATTTACAAAATGAACTAAATACAAGTGAATGATCTGAATCTCAATTTTCTTGATTGAACAACTAAAAACTCTACATATGAACAGAATCAGTCCAAAGAGCTTCATGCTAGTGTATTCTGAAAATACAGGTATGTCTCTCCCCCAACTATTCCAAATACATTCATGAGAAGATTTTTTTTTTAATAACAACTTCAATTTTAGCATTAGAGTCAATAAAAAAGTGACTTATTTTACTTCAATTTCATAACAAATTTACTTCAAATAGTTTTACAGTATGTGTTTGTACCAAGTTGAACTTCTTAAGAGTGGGAGTTCAGACTGAATATTTAAACTTTCATTCTGGTTTAAAGCCCCCAAAGCTTATGCAGGCAACAACTCAGTAATCTTTAAAGTACGTCGTCTAAAAGGCCCTTCTTTTCTTTCTAATTCATAATTTTATGCTTTGATATATTAATGGATAAATATTTTACCTATTTTAATTATCTAACTATCACTCTTCTTTTCTGAAAGCATTTTATTTCACTCACTGTATCACATCTGGTGTCCAAATTCTTCGGGTGAATTTGGAAACCTTGTTGATCTAGTCCTGTCCTACCCAGGCAAACTTGCTTCACTTTAATGCTGTAGTTCCATTGCTTTCTCTCCACCATCTGCCGCTCTTCACACACTCATGTGTGCCTGCTCTGCCTCCTTCCCTGTTGCTTGCCTTTTTACCATGTACACTCTGCCTCTCAGAACTCGACCAGTGCCTTAAGGCCCAGATGAAATTCTGTCTTCTCCAAGCGCACATGATGGACTGTGATTTCTTTGCAATCGCAAGACAGTATTACAAGCTTAGCATATTTGAACATACCACATCTAATATTTTCGTCTTTTATAAAAAGCAGTTACCCTCAAAACTGTAAGCACAGTAGTTCCTTCATACACATTTATTGATGGTTCTCAGATTAGTCTTCCTCAAACCCCTCTATAGAGACAGAATACAGAAGGAATCCCTGTGTATACAGTCCTTTTACTACTGTGATTAAGTCGCCCATCATTTGGTTTCAGTTATTTAAATATAGTAACTATTCTTAGACATCAGAACGAACCCTAACTTCAGATTAAAAGCAATTCATTCTTGTGAAATCTAGCATATTTAGCTGCATTAGGATCTACAGTGCTTGCGCATTTTAGAAAACCTTCTACCATGGTTCTTAAAAACTGGAACACAAGTCAAATACTGTCTGTTATTATAAATAAGAGAGAATCCCATTGACACATGAGTCCTTCTAAGGCATCACTGATGTATTTCTGTGGTGTTCCATGCAACTGAAGAATAAATGGCAAAGTGTCACAGTTCAGAAGAGTGGCCTTTTATTGGATGTATGGGCAAAGCACTGCTCTGCTTCCTTTATTTGGAGCAAATACATCACAAATAGATTCTTCCTTTGTGTGATGTACTTGTCTTTTGAGTACGCTTATGTGTACTATAAACCTTTTTATGAGTTAAACTATATAATTTATGTATTATATAATTTACATATTATATTTCTTCCTTTGGCTTACATAGGGTTTTCATTTCAGATTTACCTTATTCATCAATTTCCAAAGTGCAAATTTTTCTGTCTAGCTTTAAATATGTTACTTTAAAATATTTAACCGATGATCAATCAATAAAATTCATTCCAGAAATTCTATTTTTAAAAGTCTGGTGGTTACTTTGGTGGTATTTATTTTACTGGTTTAAGTTCTATGACATTGATTTACCTGCATTTTTTAAAGTGATCATATAGTCACAAAAATGTTGGTCAGCATTCTTTTTTTCTAAACTCAGCTTTCACCTCCTCTTTCTTTCTCTCCTCCCCACCCCACCAAAATGTGGAAATCAGAAAGAACAGTCAAGTCATTCAAATCCTTCTGCAATTTGTGAAGTTCAGACCTTATTTTGTAACTAGCAGGTAGAAAAGTACAGTTATGTTCTTTCCCATTGGTTTTACTTTAAAAACAGCCTAATTTTGAAAGAAAAATTATTGTTTTAATAGTGAGTACCCATGGATATTGACAAGGAAAGCATTCATCCACAGTAACAGACATGCAGTTCCCCAGAGAACTCGTCTATTAGTAATAACTTGACAGATTAGGGGAAATTCTGATAAAATGGCAGTTATCAGCTTGTGGCCATTTTTATCACTATGATTGAAACAACATTTGACAAAAGCCATTTTCAGCAATGATGTTTCAGCATGTTTTGTCAAGCATCAAAATAAACTGAGGGCTTTCTGCACTTGCACAGCATAAATGTAGGTGAAAAATCCTGAAGTGATTAGAACCAAACGAGATGGGTCAATAGAAGTCTCCTCACCGGGGCATGATAGGGACGCAAGACAGAAAATTCCCCTTTGTGCTCTATAATCCCAGATACAGGAATGATTCAGACTGACAGGATATGTGATCATTTTTGTAGCCATAAAAGGAACCAGATCCATGAAAAGCAAAGAAATCAATTAATTAAGACTGATGATCTCATTAAAACATTTAGATTGGCATGGGCCTAAAATCAGCTGTATCTCTTTAGGCCTCCTAAATTCACAAGGAAATAAATTCACTTCTGTTTAGGTTTTTGTGAACTGGGTTACTATCGCATAAAAACCTTTTCCACCCTGACAATCCAGAGTGATCAGTCAGAATGTGTGTACAAATCAGTTGAATTCATGCAGGAGAAATTGTCCGCTATGCAGAGCTCATAGGCCTCTCCCACCCACTGATGTTGTGTAACATTGACCTAGTGATGAGAGTACGTTACAGAATTAACAGTACAGAACTAACAGTATAGCTCCCAACACTGATGTTTCCATAATTTCCTCTCATTGTAAACGTGAGCTTTCTGCTCACTTACCTGAAACTATAACACTGCATCTGTGTGTCAGTTATGAACTACACAAGCATCCATACCACCATGTCTGAACATGAAGCCCGATGCCCCTATTCACACTGCCAACAAGCCCAAAATAGCATTTATGATTTCCTTGGGGTTGTCTCTATCTCAAATGGCCTTGGGATGACCCCACAGCCCTGAGATATTTTCTGAAAGAAGCTTGCTCTCAGCTGGCTATCAATCGAGCCCATTTTGATGACACTTATTGAATAAGCTTTCTGCTGTGGCTGTTAGGCAGCGCAAGGAGCTAGCCTATCCTGTAGATTACATCCTTGGGAGGCATCTGTCCCATCCTTCCTGAATCCTGCCTGTTACAGCATCCATTTCAGAAACAGGATCCCATACACACGGAAACCCATGTGGTTTTCCCTATTTTACTTTTAAGTTGCTGCTTACTATTTTTAAGGGAAATGACTTATTATGACTGTCCTGTTGAAGTGTTTTACCTTCTGAAAAAAAGAATAGCATCTGACCTTTGGTCTCACATGGCTTTTTTTCGATGATATTGATTTGCAAATGACTCCTCAGGTAGAGAAAAACTTTGAAGTTCAACTTTTTTGAACAACGAGAAATAGGTCTCTTCGATGTACTTCCTTTTGCTTTCGTTATATAGTATTTCCTTTAACTTTGAGAAAAGATTTTAATACACAGGGGAAAAGGCTAAATTATTAAATTTTATAAATAATTTTAAAATCTCCAAGAAACTCATTTTACCCCAGAACCAAACAAAAACTCATTTATACAGACACACAGACACACACACACGTGTGCATATGCATACACTCTCACGGAGAGATAGCCCAACTCCTGAACAAATAACAAAGAATAAAAACATACCAAGGAAATGGAAAAAGACCTCTCGTGGCTTAACCTGTTTTGAGAATATGCCTGTTAAATAAATTTTACACATAACATGAAGTGCGAGCCAAGGAAGTACATATGGTGAAACCTGCAAATACTTACGAGGGGAGTAACCCACAAAGGAATTAAAGATCCTAGCCACACATTTAATTTTTTCACCCAAACTGTTAAAAGTTATGTCATTTTTCACTAGAGAATGCAGGCTGGCTAATGGATTTAACACTACCATTTGGTCTAATTTCCTGATGTCTGCTCCAATCATTGTATAAGCCTCTTTACGAAAGGGGGAAAAAAAAACCCTCACAGCTTTATCTCCTTGTTTTGTGTGTTCCCACACAGGCACTTTGTTGTTATTTCTCCTCACTGAAAACTGAGCTTAGCTGAAAAGATTCAGGAGAGATACGGGTTTTAAGGTGATACAACTATCCCCCAAAACGAAATGACTATGAAGCAAAACATTTTCCAACCCAAACCACACTAGATCAGGGTGGAAAATCTGAAGAAAGAAAAGTGGTCTTCTCTATTTATGTAAAATGTATTTTCCAGTTTTAATAATTTTTCTTCTTTTCTATCTGAATCTAGTTTTATCCTCTGTTTTACTTTGCTTTTTTTCCCTAACAAAATCTGTATGTCGATAGTAATTATCTAGCAATAATAAATATCCTCTGGATGTTTTGGACTGACACTTTTTAGTTTGCCTTTCTTAGGTAATAAAGGCCTATATTTGAAGTACATATGTTTGTCTAGCAAAACTTTTTTCAGTAAGATTGAATATGCTTTTTAAAATTTTTTGGATTCTGGTTTTTCCAGGCTTTGTACAAATCTAAAATGCTTCCCATTATTCATTAATAATATTAAGGGTCATTGAGAATGAGTAAAATTTTAGAGTCAGACCCAAATTCGAATTACAGCCTCATCATGTATGATGCGCCTCCCATGTGACCTGGATTACTTCCATATCTTTTCTAAGTTTACTTTCTTATCTAAAATTATTGTTACCACTTTCACAGAATTTTGTGCAGGAGGAGGTGCTGAGGGTGGAACTCAAGGCCTTGTGCTTGCTAGGCAAGCGCTCTACCACTGAGCTAAATCCCCAACCCCATCACAGTATTATTTTTGAGAAATAAGCAACATATTGCACAAAATTAGTAGAATGTTCAACAAGTAATCAATGTTCAAAATAAACCAATGATTCGATTACCATTATTATTATTGCAATGTTAAACCTGTCATTCAGTGTCAGTGCCATCTTATAAAGACTTTTATATGGGAAGGCCTACTTAGTTTGGCCATGTTAGAACAATAAGTCTACTATTCTTCCTAAACTCTGAGTGCTTCTTCATATATATTTGTAGAAAAAGACAAACATTTCTTTTCAAGTTCTGTTCCTAATTATTTTATATTGTTCATCACTATAACACTCTTCTAAATGCACATTACATAGCCACAGGTTTGCTTCTGACTTGTACATTGTATACAGATTTTAGAAGGAAACTGCAGTGAATTTAAGTCCTATCAAAGCTAAAATAAGAAATATGACATAATTAAGAAATCTGTTTGCTTAGTCTTTATGATTTATCCCCCACTATAATCTGAAAGAATCTATTAGATATATACAAACATACATAGGTAGGTAGGCAGGTTGGTAAGTAGATACATAGGTGCACTAAAAAACCCACATAGGAATAAGATTATCATCTAGCAGTATTAGAGTAATGATTAATGAAAATAGTCCTTTCTTTCAGTCAGTTTCCTAGATATGAAAACAAGAGCCAAGAGAGATCACCGAGGTACAAGAGTTGGAAGTGAAAATGGGTTTAATTAAAAGAAATGACACTTATGAAAATATACTAGGTTCTCCAAACTGTGCTAGATATTAATATATAATACATTTAATTCACATAGTGACTTTGTGAAGTAGTGCTACTATGCTCATTTTAGAAATGTGTACTTGGCAGTACAACTACACAGAGACTAAATGACAGACATAAGACAGAATCCAAACTGGATAATTTCACTGCATAGCATTTCAGTGAGGATTGCACAATAATTCCAGTGAAACTACATAGATCCTGGATGTCCTGCTGAAATGCAAATTTCAGAAGGGAAGGACTCTAAGTAATATGCATTTTGCTCATAATTTTTTTTTTACTCTCTATAGCCCATACTCAGTAAAACTGAGGCTAGTTACTAATTTTGTATTTGAAAATTGACCAACCCACTAAAGTTTACTTGAAACCACAAAATCAGTGCTTTTTCATGATCACTGTAAGACATGTAGGGCAGAAAAAAAACGAAAGTCACCGTTTCCAACCAACACTTTCCCAGATGTAGCCGGGTAAGCCTAAGGCTGCGTCTTGTTTCAACCTCTGTGCTGTAAACAAGTGTCCTCTTGGAGGTCTACTTAGCACTATGTGTTCTATATTTTATGCTCTTCATTGGCAATTTCGTCCTTAAAATGGCCCCAAGCATCGCACTGAGTACTGTCTAGTATTTCCAAGTGCAAGAAGGCTGCGATGTGCCTTACACTGTTCATATAGGTTGTATGTTAAATGAGTTTTGTTCAGGCAGAGTTAAAGTACTCTTGGCTGTGAATTCAATGCTAATGAATAAACAATATATTAAATAAAATGACTTCAAACAAACATACCTAAGACTATGTATTGATAAGTTTAGGAAAAATTTGCCACCAGAGGCTTGCATCTATCCAATCATGTATTTCTGCTAGGAGATGGATTTGTCTTGTGTTTTTGAGCAAAATGAAGAAGTGAAATGGTGGAAAACTTGCTTTGTTTCTAAAGAAGAGACAGAGAGGAGAAGACAGTCTTCTACCTGCCCACAGTCTAAGGCAGAAAGCTCAGTGGGAGAAAAGTTGATTCTTTCCTTACTCGGAGCCAGAATATGATGATGCATTGATGAAATGTTCTTCTTGCCTCTTTTACTCACTAGACAGGAATCCATGTTTCTCTTTCTCTCTCTCTCTCTCTCTCTCTCTCTCTCTCTCTCTCTCTCTCTGTGTGTGTGTGTGTATTCTACTAATTTTCATCTTGACCAGCCTATGTCAATGGGTTGCACAAGACTGTAGTAGAAGTTTTTTGCAGCTTGATTTCTCTACATAAACAGTTTTTGGAACCATTCTGTCCCAACCTCCATCCACACTCATGGCTGCCTTTGACTCTCATGGTGAAGCCATATTACATAGTACTACAAGCTTGAATTTGGCTCACAACAGCTAACCTTAGGAAAATTATTCAAGTTCTCCAAAGCTAAGACACTTCTCCTGCAAAGTAAGGAAACTGGGAGTACTTACCCTCTCAGATTACTAGGACTGAAGGAGTAAGTGATGCCAAGCACATGATGAGTGACCTGTGTCATGTCGTGTAAGGTTCTGCCTTGAGGGAAACATACAACACACACACAAACACACATACACATACACACACACTCACGCACATTTAACTCGTACTGCATGAAGAGTAGCAATTGCAAGGAATACAGTTAAATGGTCAGAGGAGAATAAATGATTGTTTTACTGATGAGGAGGAAAACAAAGAAATGAGAGGTTGACATGAGCTTGAATGGTCAGCAATGTTTCTAAGGCAGAATTTTTTTTTGGAAAGGGCAATAGGATTAGTCTAGTTAGAAGTGTGAGGAGTTGCTACATGAGATGAGCAACATTTACAAAGACGAAATGGAAATGACCAGAATAGGAAGCACGTACCTTTTCTAATTAAAGTGGACCCATCTTGAAAATGTGGATTAAGTTTAAACAAGCATTACCAATTCCTTTCCAACATCAAATCATAAAATTCTTCCTTAGTATATTTGAGACTTAAAACTCAGTGTACTTACCTATTCATTTCCTGTTTTGATGATTTTAAAAAGTTTATTTAGAATAGTAATTTGAAAGTTTCAAACTAAGATTAACTTGTTTTATTCATTTATTATTGCAGCTACAAGAAAAAAATACATTGCATATAATTCTATTTTAAAGAGAAGAAATCCAATAATACTGTGTGAACTAATCATGAAATTTATTAAAGACTGGAGATTATTTTGACCAAGTGTTGACAGTCTGAAGTCTTGGATATAAAATTACTCTAATAGCATTGCCAAATGCATCTTAAGCTTTAATTAATGTGAAATGTTGAAAAAACGTTGTAGTGCAAAATATGTCTTAATTTCCCAGCCTTAGTCACTATTTACTAAATCTGGAAATACTGTAGAGGTTTGTAGGATTTATTTATGCATAAGTAAATAACATAAGAGACCAAATATTTCTGGTAGAAAAAGCTTTAAAAAATTCCTCATAAAAAACACGTGGGATGGGCAGCAGGTGTCAAGGGAAAATTTCATCAGACACTAGCTTGACCTACACGCTTTCTCTGATCCTCTCTAAACCCACAAAATATATTGGAAAAATTAATCTTGTACAAGATTGCAGGACCCAACATTGACCTTAGCTGAGTTTCGTAACTTCTCCAAACACAAACCAAAGCATCATCATGTAAAGAATGTGGCAGGTCAAAGTTCCATTTCATTCTCTGAATGACAGAGAAAAAGAAATTGCTGTTTTAATACATTCCTTATATAAATACATCCTATACCACAGTATGGTTTATTTGCTTATTTTGCTAAAGTATTGGATATTTCATTGGATTTAATCAGAAAAATAATATTCACCGTGGGACTATGCTTAGTAAGGTAATACAGGAATCTTGTCTCTCTAATTAGCTGCTCTGGTGTTGAAAACAATTTTAATAGTGTTATCAAAATGTATCTGACATTAATTACTACTCTGCTATGATGAGGTCAAAAGGTTCCGATTCTCTTACAAAAATTTGAAGCAATAGATAATAGAGCTAATGCTTCAGTAGTTGCCGATCAAAAGGTTGTATTAGCAAAGTGTAAACTAGGTAAGCTAAGTGCAATGAAAACAAGAAAAAACATTGTTACACAATATTGTGCATATTTTTAATCTTGGGTTGAAGAGATACAGAAATAGATTTGAATTAACGTGATTGTTAAAGCATTTCAACACCGATATAAATCTGACAGTAAACAGGTTATGAAAAATGAGTTAGAGAGTATTTGTGAACCAAGGCAGTACAGAGTCCCTGGTTGCTTGGTGCAGAATGAATCCGAATACACTGGCATTGCTGTGGAAGAATGCTCCTCAGCTAACCCTCAGAAAGCGGGACTTTCATGACTGGCATCACTGAATGCAAAGAACTCCCCCCTTAAAGCCTCAGAGTATCAGTCTATCAGTGAGGAGACATTCCATGTATTATACAATCATGTGCCACTCAGTGATATTTTGATCAATAATAAACCACATTTCTAATGTAGTCTCATAACATTATAAGAGAGGTAAAAAAAATTCGTATTTCTTAGTAACGTTGTAGTGATCGTCGCATCATAAAGTCATAGCATGATGTAGTATGTGTCTGCAGTGATGCTGGTGTGAGCAAACCCAAAGTGCTGCCAGTTGAACAAAAATATAGCATATACAACTATCTGCAATACATAATAACTGATATGAACAATAGCTACTGGCTTGCGTATTTCCTCTGTTATACTTTATTACTATTGGCATTTATTCCTACTTAGAAAATTTTACAAGAAAACAGTGTTTTGCCAGCAGCGTCCTTGTACTGCTCATGCCAGCCACATCTCTTGGTTGCATCAAGAGGCCACATGAAGCGATCTACTTGGGTAATCCAGGTTTGTGTAAATGTGCTCTGTGATGTCCACACCACCAGAATCACCTAACAGTACATTTCTTAGAATTTGTCCTCCCCGTTAAATGATGCATGATTATGGTGACTTTGGCCTGAACACATTCTTGTATTGGGTCGAGCCTGGTTTTTCTCACTTCATTCTCTTGCCATTGAGACAATGCTGGGTACACTGCAGCCATAATCTGTTGACTATTTTATGTCCTCCTGATCAGACTGCAGAGGAAGCCAGAGTATGTGGGGAAGGGTTATCCTTCTGAATTCCTTCAATCTTCTGGAAAGGAGAAGCAATAATATTGAAACAAAGAAAGCATCCCTAAATTCACACCATGGCCTTGAAGGGAAATTTACTCAACATTTTAACAACAAATTAGAAAAGGAAAATGACCATAAGTAGGCTGGCCTGCCACTTAACGCCATATCTGGGAAGCACTGACAGGTAAATGATGGGGGAAAAGTGCTACTTTTAAAGATCAATTTCTCTTTTTCTTTAGATGAAAGTTTCCATTCCTCAGGCTAGATTTAGTCTTAACTTGATTATCTTTTGTTATTCAAAATGTTTATTTAAAAGTATCTAGTCCTAGAAGAGAGACTCTTTGAAATATAGTTAAGGTTGCCAGGAAAAATATAAGATTCCTAGTTAAATTTGAATTCCAGGTAAATGACAAATCATTTTCATACAAGCATAAGTATGAAACAGTAGTTCTGTTTCCTAAATTTGAGTACCTTAAGTAGAATAAGTCAAATTTCTGAACACAAAAATATAAAAACATTGCCTTTATGAAGTGTTCTGGCTTGTCCCTACAA
Source organism: Hystrix cristata (assembly GCA_004026905.1). Taxonomy (NCBI): domain Eukaryota; kingdom Metazoa; phylum Chordata; class Mammalia; order Rodentia; family Hystricidae; genus Hystrix; species Hystrix cristata. Next base: position 28,186 of record PVJO010010076.1, read on the forward strand.
ATGAATATCACATTGACTGAAAAATGAGTCAAAAATTGGGAGTGGCAGGTAAATAGTTTTATTGTTTTTCTCCACCTTGCCCAGAAGATCAAGATAGCAAGGATGGATTTTGAGCAAAAGGACAAGATTAAAGTCACATCAACTCATAGAAGCAAATGTGACCCCCTTGTAACATCTTGGCTGGAAGGCAAGAACATTAAAACATGAAGTCAGTTGGAATTACTGTGAGGACATTGTAGAATGTAACCTAGACAAGTGACGGGATAAATTTGTGAAATACATAAACTCCCCAGAAAGCCTCATAGAGGAGAATCTGAAAATCTTGTGGTCAAGGAAGTTGGAATTTGACATAGTTTCTAAAGGTCTATTTTAAAGAAAATTGGGATTCTTGACACTTAAAGTAATAATGTATGATGTAGTTTAATATCCCAAAATTAACACCACTCCCACATGGAGCATGACAGAAATATTCATGGAGTAGGTTAGCTTCATTTTGTCAACTTGATTGGCTTGAGAGCTACCTGGAGGATCAGCAAAGTACACTTCCAGGTGTGTCTGGGGGACTCATAGAGACGGACCTTCAGTATGATATATGGTATCTGGTGCTACTCTCCTGACTGATTCCTGGCCACCAAGAGGTAAGAAGTATCTGCTGAGGCCTTCTACCATGAGGTTTCTGTCTTGGACTAAGCTTACCATGGACAGAATCCCATGAAACCATGAGCTAAATTAAATTTCTCCTCCTTTAATTTGTGGATATTGGATATCATGTCTCAGTGGCAAGCAGGCTGTCTAATACAACTCATAAGCACACTGACTTGCCCCAGACTTCAGATTACACGTAGCCATGCAGAAACATAGTTTAGAATTTTGAAACTAAGTCATACTATACAATTATTTTTCTGATTAAGGCCTAAAAATCTCTGATCGTGAATATTATTGGGTCTAACATGGTGGCCAATGTATATTCTTTCAACATATGCTGGGAAAATATTTCTAGAAGCCCAACAACACAAAAAGTAAGCAAATTTGTTCTGACCTGAACCGGAAATAGTTTTGGGTGCTGTATTACAAATATACCAACCTTAAAAATAAATCAGAGTAACAAAGATTAATTCTACAAGTCTTTAGAAACAGTAACTAAGATATACTAAGTTAACTTTCATTTCTTCTTCCCATATTAACTTTAGATATTAATAAGAAATATCAAAGTGTGACTAGGACAACTCACACCACTACTAGTAATCTTTTAAAGCTTCCAGGCACTTTCTGACTGTTTTCTGTCTTGAAAGATGTTTATGTAGGTCTGGTTTTTATATTAGTATAGAAACATGTAATATTACCTAGGATAAATGCTTAGTAATTTAGAAAAGTTTGCTAATGTGTTAACTAAGCATGAAGGAATCCTATTATTGTTATCTAAGATACTTCAGATTTTCATTTTCATTTAACTGTGTTCAGCAATGAATAGAAGAGTTTACTCATTAATTACATAGATGGTAGATAGATGTATATTACGTTTCTAATTCAATGAAGTGAGTTAAGGAATGTTCTGAAACATGAATAACTAGGTCGAATAATTATTTTTCTAGAGGATTATCAATATGTTTAAAAGCAAAAAAAAATAGATTAAGAATGAATATGTGAATATTACCTTCATGAGTATTCTTTTTGGAAAAGTACTGCAGCTCATAGAGAGTTATTCTACTCTTTTTCTGAATCACATAGAAAACAAATTGTTTCTCTGATTATTCTTTCTACATTTTCCATCGAGTTTATATGCTAGAGCTTGTGTTTCACTTGGCAAAAATGGCAGCAGTCATTCCATTATCTGTACATACATGCACATGTTTGGGAGGTAAAAGGAAATCTTTGGGAAGATGCATGAAACACTAATGAAACTGTTCCACACACATGCAATTTCCATCCCGGATCTCCTAATGCTGGGTCATCTTTGTGTCCAAAACCTTGTGGTCTTCACTTAATGTAACATTTTCCAGCTAGTCTTTTTTGTATGTATTGACAGCATGAAACATAAATCCATAAAACACTGCAACCACAAAGCATAAATTGCAATGGTAAAGTCATTGCTTAGCTTAGTATTTAATAACACTGTTTAAATCCATTTTACCTCAACATTGACAAAACAAATCTACTTTAGCAAGGATAGAGAACAAGAGTTATTACCATGTGATAGGATCTCATAAGCAGGAGTTGTGTTGTGTCTCAAAGAAGAAAAGAAATTGACAAAAATTCAAAATTTTGGTCAACTTACTAGTTGTTTTTCAACTTACTATAAAGTTGAAAACATAAAGTCAAACATATTACTAAAATGACATTTAAAATGAATCCAGGAAGAGTTTCAATCAAAAATGGACACCAACATATCAAAACAAAACACTTCTATATTTATCAGAAAGATAGTTGTATCAAAGCTACCCTTAATGCTTTACTAGAGTTTATACCACAAGGGATAAAATAGAAATACAAGATTCAATTGTATTTCCTCAAGTAGCTGAAATGTTAAAATCACAAGTAAAGGTTTGAGAAAGGCCTGAAGATTTGGATGATTAGGTTGTAATTCAGTCATTCTCAAATATTTTGGATCATACCTGTTTTAAGAAATATAGTTTATACTATAACCAAATATACAAGGACCACTCACAGAAATTTTCTTAAATAGACATACTTATTACACATGAAGAACTATGACTTTTTTTCTCTGTTTTATTTGGCTTTATGATTTCTCATGACCCACAATTTGAATCATTGGCCTAGAGGATAGAATCATGTCTTCCATAAGAGCAGAAACCCTGCGCCACACCATGGAACTCATCTAACATCTATGCTTAAATGGACAGTTAGACAAGTGAATGATTGAATAAATTTAAAAACTGTATTTTTTAATATATCATATTAAAAACAAAATATTGGGAGTTTTGGAAATACTTATTTTCTCCTATATTGTATTCAGACCACTGCTGGCAAATTAAGTTTAGAGAGATGGATAGGTAGATCTATGGCAGACATATATGGATAGATAGATAGATGAGAAAAGTTTTACCAAAGAGATACTATAACCATTTACATTTCTCTCCAGAATAGAGGTTCTAAATTAATGGATCATAATATAGTATTATGGGTAAAAATATGCAACTGGGATCTAGGCTATCCGGATTCAAACCCTGGCTCTGGCAATATCTTTATGACCCTTAGCTTGTAGAATGGGTTTAACTGCTAAGTACCACAGTCACATTATCTGTAAAATTAAAATAGTACCACATTGTGCTATGTAAACTTAAAAATAAAATTATTATATAAATAAAAGTATTAAAGCTCTACCTAATATATGAAAAACAATCATTAAATGTCTCTTAGCCTGGCTTGGTCAGTTCAGAGTGGTAGATATTGTTTTTCCCCACGTATTCCACAAATATAAAACCCGAGGGATGGAGATCAAAATTTATCAATAGTAAAAATGTGAGTTGAGTGGGTTGTGATAAGATTCTCACGTCAAAGAACACTCAGTCACATTGCGAACATTCACAAAGATCCTGTATATCACACAAAGCACCTTCCTCACAGAGCAACAACCATCATTCAGATGAGCTCCAGCACCAACTACATGATAACACCAGAGGAGATCGGTAAATAAAGCTACTATCATCATTGTTGTTCAACTGGTTGCTGCAACAATGGGCACTTAATTTAAGCCTAAATTAATCAGGGTAACTCATTACTTTGAACATAAGAAATCAGCTTGTGATTTCAGGGGATCCCATCTGAGGGAAGTACAGGGCACATGTTCTATGTTTGATGGGACAATAGCTCTCATAACTTAGATGGTGAGGTATATAGTGTGACTCCACCAATGACTGGCCATTTTACTACTTGGAATAAATCACTTGAGGATGAAACAAACACAAAGAAGAAGGTAAACGATAGATCAGTGATGACAAACCTCTTAGAGACCAGTGTCCAAACTGCAACCAAAAACCCACTTATTTATCACAAAGTACCAGTGCTTCGATTAAACCTGAATACTGAGGTTTTAGTTTAGAAAAAACAGCTCATACATTAACAACCTTTGTGTTAGCAGAAAAACAAATAACACGTGTGGCACAGGTTTGCCACCACTGCCATGGAGGATCCCATCAAATAGGGCTAATCAGCCACCTGAGACCTGCTTTCCCTCAAACAGTCCAGTTACGTGAATCTGTAAGTTCTCGGAATTGCTTAAGTCAATTTGAGTGCCATTCTCTGTTGAACTGAGCTGCAAGCGTCTGATAAGGCTTTCACCTGAACAACTTGCAAAGTCTCCTTCGAGTTCTCTTTTACTAATGTGTTGATTTCACTTAGATATTCATGAAATTTCCTTTCAATAACAAATATACTAAGGATATCAAAATTAAGTGCTTATAATATGTGCATAATATTGCTAAAACTTTGCAACTTCATTGCATTGAACTTCACAGCAATTCAATGAGATTAAAACTATAACTATTTTCTGTTTCAGATAAAAATGACTCTACTAGAGATTAATAAATTTGCTTTGAGATCTTAGAAATACTAGATAAAGAACTGGAATTCAAACAGCATTTCATCTAATTCTTTTAAAAGTTCTTAACCATAATACTTTATTGCTCAAAACTAATTACGTGGGGCCGGGGGTTTATCTCAGTGGTTAGAGTACTTGTCTGGGAAGCGAAAGGCCCTGAGTTCAATCCCCGGCACAAAAAACAAAAACAAAAACAAAAACAAAACAAAACAAAACAAAAAACTCACACTAATTATGTGGCAGGTGCTGTGCTAGGCAGGTGCTAGAACAACTCATTACAAGCCAATTTTGAGATTCTTTACATGCCAAGTAAGAAAAACAATTGGGTAACTGAATTGGTAGTACGTGGAAGAATTTTTTCTCCTAAGCAGTGCAGTGTGAAGTATTTCCATTCCGACACTGGACTATAGTGGTCAGACTATGGTAAACTTCAGCTCCTAGGACAGTCAAGTTTTAGTTGTTAAAATGCTGAGGCTGAAGATTTTTATTTTTAGACCTTTCAGACTAATTATGTAGAACTTTACCTCCCATATTAAACAACTAGAACACTAAGAAAAACAGTTGTTTTAAGTTTTTTGGGTTTTTTTTGATATTGGATAAGAACCTATGCAGGACATGACATTGAGTGAAGGGAGCCAAAGGAGGGGAACACTGCTCTGAGTCTCCAAGTTCCCAGTGGAGACAGAATCCCAAATGAGCCCTCTACTGTTGCTGAGTTCAGGAGACCAAAGTCAGAATGTGAGGAAATGAGTCAAACTATATTTTTGGTGGCCAATAAAGTTCAATAAAAATAAGGAACTATAATAGAAAATGAGCTCAAGAAATTTGCATGGAGTTCTTTTTAAATATTTGAAAAATATTAAGTCATAGATGGAGAGAAAGAAAGAGAGACAGAGGGAGACGGTGGGGGGAGCAAAGAATTGCCTTACGCAATTTTGCTTGCTGGTAAAATGAGTCTGAAGCAAAGTGGACAGAAAAGAAATGCAAATCACGAACAGGTTGAGACCCAATAAGTTTGAGCTGAACCTGCGTGCACAGGACAGGAGTGAGGAAGGGCAAATCCAGGAGAAAGGAAGTAGAATTTCAGGCCTACCTGCTACCTGTGATTTTCTCTCTTCAATGGCAGCCTAGTGTCATGTTTTAGGATTTCCATTTGAAAAAGTCAGACCCACCTGGGTCTTTCTGTTGATTAACTGAAAGCTAAAGGATGGATTTTAATTCCGTCTACAAATTTCCTTCCCAGCAACACCGGGGTTAGTGTTTAGCAATAAAATAGGAGAAGGTGTGCTTAAGCTACAAGCTCATTCTAACCTGAATATTGAAAAGGAGAATTCTAGGAGAATATATTGAAAAGGAGAATTCTAGGAAGTATAATTCACAAAGAAATTTGGCACTTCAAAAAATATGAAAAGAAAAACCTCAAAAGTCAAATAAAGAGCATAAAGTCATAAGCTGAATAATTCTCTGGACTCATACAGGAAATGGAAAAACAAGCCAGAATATAGACACTAGATGAGTTTGTCTCAGAAACAGACTATAGAACCGTCTCTACTAACATATCAAAACAGTATTAAAAGGGTCATACTGACCTTCCAGAAACACAAGTGTGTGCCAAAATAAATTTTAATGCTTTTTATAAGAAGAAAACAAAATCAGGAGTCAATAATGTAATGTCATAATTTTAATAAACAATCAAAAATTAGTAGACACACCAAGCGAAATTGCAGTATGACACATGACCAGGAGAAATAAGAGTTGGTTAACCCAGAAGTGAGAGAAATAATAGAACTGGTCAGCAAGGGTGTTACAGCATCTCTTATAACCAAATTTACATTTAAAAGAAAATATGAACATGGCAAAATGTAAGGGGAAAATATAAAAAAGAACCACATGGAAATTTTAGATATGAAAATAAAAATATTTGAAGTAAAATATTATTGAATGAGACTAATTACAGAGTACAAAATACAGATTTCAGTGATATTAAAGACACAGTAACTACGTGTTAATAATGGAGCAAAGCAGACATAGATACATAAAATGAGCAGAGCCGAAAGATTGGTGGAAAAATAACAAATAACCAAAAAATAATTTCATTGGAGTTCCATAAAATAGATAAAATAAGAGCAAAACCAGCTACAATAGCAGCAGAAAATAATGAATAATGGGACACTCCAACAAGTTTGATGAAATAATTAACATTTCCCAAATCTGATTTTTAAAATCATACATGTAGACAAACTCACACAAATACACATCTATGTCAAACAGCTCAAATAACTCCAAGCAGGATAAGTTTAGACGCAGATATATAAAGTCCAAGATAACTTAAATTCAAGTTACTGCAAACCAATTATTATTTTAAAAACTCTAACAGTAACCAGAAGTAACTAATTACATGTATACAGTACAGAAAAAGTTTAAAATAATCAAAAATATCTCTATACTCTCTAAGCATAAGAGAGCTAGAGCTAGAGTTTTTGAATATCTGACTAAGGTCACAAAGCAAACATATCATCAAAAATAAATATACATTTTACGGTGAAAACATAAAATCATAAAAAAAGATTTGACAATAATCAAGAAATATGTATCTTAAAATACAGCTTCACAATACATAAAGGAAACATTCATTCCACAAAAAGAAACTAGAATCACTAATATTTTAACATTCTTCTCTCAAAAATAAATTAGTAGAGAAATAAATGAGTAAAGAAAAATTTTAAATATTGAAACCAGCATGACCTAATTGACATCTATAGAACTTCATATTGTTACAGATACACATAAAACATCACCAAGATAGACCATATTTGGGGCTATTAAACAAGTCCTAATAAATATAACAGTATTGGAACTATGGAAAGTTCTGTGCTTACAATAGACTTGTAATAGAAAAGTATCTGGGAAATCCTCAAACATTTGAAAGTAAACACTATAGTTCTGGATAATATATGAGTCAAAGAAAAAACAAGCAAAATTATAAAACATTTAGAACTAAATAATATAAAAATTACAACACATCCAAAGTGTGGGATACAGTTAGAGCAGTGCTAAGAGGAAAAATCATATATTTAACGATTTACATTAGAAAATCAATGACACTTAAGATCAATGATCTGAACATCCACCTTCAAAAGCTTAAAAATTAAGACAAAATAATATAAAAGGGCAAATGATAAACACAAGCATTTAAGTTAATGAAATAGAAAACTGAAAAACAAATAGAGAAAATCACTGAAACAAGTCAAAAAGAAGACTTCAGGAGAGACAATTTTGTGATATCAAGAATGAAAAGCAAAAGGATATTAAAAGGTTAATTATGAAAATTACAAGTAGTATTAAGGTAATAAATTTTAAAAATTAGCTTACATGGACAAATTCCTTGAAAGACATAAATTAATGAAACAAGCCAAAGAAGATCTAGAAAATAACAATACTTCAATATCTATTAAATAAATGGAATTCATAACAAAAAGCTTTCCACACAGAAAAGTCTAGTCCTGTATACATTTGCATATCAATGTTCTCAAGTATTTAAGGAAGAAAATGTGTCATTCATACACCAGTGTAACCACTTCCCAATTAATTTTGCAAAACCAGAGTTATTTTGATATCAAAGCCATTAAATATTTCAAGAAAAGAAAACCAGAAATTAATATCCCTCATAAAAAAGTTCTTAAAATGTTAGCAAATTAAATGCAGCAATATACAAAATAGTACAACATGCAGAAATGTGACTTATCCCATGAATACAAGATTTGTTTTACCTTTTAAAATCGTATAGAAAAGGTAATTAAGGAAACTCAATACCAATTTATGTTGAGAAGTGTCAAAAATTAAGAGAATTTCTCATCTTGTCAAGGAAATCTGCACCCGTAAAATTGATGTGCTAAGAACACTTTGTCCCACTGTGTAGAAAATTTCCTTTTCTTCCTGAAAGAATATTCACTCACTAATAACTAGAGATTCTTCTTCTGAAAAATAAAACAATGGATCTTCCTGTCACAGGTCTTCCCTCCTGTCCAGCTATAAAGAGAACTACCAGATGTCTCTCTATTCTGGCTTTCAAGACAATAATGCAGGTACAGGTCTCTTCACAGATACACATTAGATTCTCAGGAGTGCCCTCACACACTCATTCCACTTCTGTAATTGCACAGGACCAATCCACATCTCAACAAGGGGCTAGGTGTGGACAAAGACACCAGGTGTCAGTTTGAAAAGATTTTCTGCTTATGTGTTGCTCTAGTTTCCCCCTTCCACTTGGAATGTGTGGAAGCAGGGTGCCTTAGTCACTTTTCTAGAGTCAGTGGTCTTAGAGTAAATGGCTTGCAGGAGAGTAGATTTAACACAGAACACTTAGAAGTTACAACATTCATCCATACAAGCCAAATGCAGGAAGAGTGCAGAATGTCTATCTGTGCACTGGAGACCGGAAAGATCCAATCAAGGTCTGGGAGCCCATAGCACTGTCCCTTGTACGTCCGTGTCTGCTCTAAAAGACTGAAGAAATCTATACTGGAACAAAGATACAATGATTGCAGTAGAGATGAAGACCAGAGCTCCCCTGAAGCAAACAACAGCCATCCCCAATGACAACAAGACCATGAGCTCCTTCTGCAACAAGAATGGACAAGTTCTCTTAGGGAGAACCATCCACAACAGAGCTTCTCCCGGGAAACAGCCAGCTCCTATCTTCTCCTCCCGTCCTCCTTTATGTTGTGTCAGGAATAATCTTCAGGTGAATCTTCTACGCCCAGAACCACACCAATTCAATGCAGCTGGGTGTCCTTGCTCAAGTTGGCCGCAATAAGTCCACCACAGGTGGAAACATACTTTTTTTTCACCTTTAGGTGAGAAAAAACACCATGATGTTTTCTTTTCTGTAGTTTTATTAAATTGCTACCTTCTAAATTTCTAATTTTAAATGTACCAAAAACAGATATAGATGTGAGTAGTCAGAAGGGAAGTTCGCCCAACTCTTATTAACTTATACAGATAGAGTCTAAGTAACAGTCCCTGTAACACAGTATTTCTTGTCACCCAGTGTCCTCAGCTTTGAGCCATTAGCAAAACAGAGACATGAAGAGGAGTCCCACAGAAGTGACATTCTGTGGCATGTTGTCTATTCCTGGCATAACAAGCCTGATCCTGGGGAGGATTTGTTCTCAGCCCTTCAGGAGACCATGGGCAGTTAGGAAACACAGACCAATAAACCAATCTTTCTAACACCATGGAGTTAATACCAGTGATAGTCACTTAGATCCATTTCCTAAGCGGTATAGAACATGCCACCTTATCAAAAGTAAGCCAGGGAGATGAAATTTGGGGTGAAGAATGGGAGGTGACATAACTAGAGAAATGACAGCACGGGATAAAGGTAGAGAATAGAAGCATAGAGGACAGCCCCGCCAACTCTTCATCTCCATTATATTCATCTCTACTGCTTTCAATATTTGTTTTACATAATGTTGTTGTTATTTAACCCAATACCTTTGTAATTGATCAGGCTCTGATTTCTGTTTTCACAGCCAATCATTAATGGATGTCCCACTAGAAATGAGGTATGAACACAGTTTTTAAAGATGCTATCTATGGGCAGCAGAACTTTTTCTAGGGGTTCAGTTGTTGTCTTAATAACAGTATTACATGCAGACAAATAAATGTATACATTTATGTGTGTAGCTGTATTTATGCAGAATGGATAGAGTATAATTTTCAGTGTAATTACCAGCTCTAATGACATCTAACTCTCCATAATTGTAAAATTTAGGAGTCCTTGTTTCTGTATTTTTTCAAGTTAAAGAATATAATTAGCAAGCTAAATGTAATTAAACTTCTGTGACTTTTGTATCAAGTCTGTATGAAACAGAAATGAGTTGGATCCAATGACACTAGATGTCCAAGAAACATATCACATGTCTGCATTTTCTGTTTTCTTATTTCTCATCGTCCTTCACCTCTCTCTCCAGTAGTGATTCAAATATTAAATTATTGAAATTATGCTCAAAATGTGTGTTTGTGGGTCAGAATTTGACAGTGCATTACTTTACTGACTCAAGTATTAAGCTTGCAAGTCAATAATGAAGGAAGTGATTTACAAGAAGAGAGAAAAAAATCAATTTCTACCTCAATTGCTATATTTTATAATAATTCTAATTAACAAATATTTCCTAATACTAAGTACTGGGCACTGCTTTAAACCATTTTATGCATATTAATTCAGGTAATTCTCATCAACTATTCTAGTAGTAGTTATTAGGTATTTTCCAGCAGGAAAACTGGGAAAATGTGGTAGAGCTGGGATTGAATTTCTGGTCTTCCTGCTTGGGCAGTTTACTTTTATCTTTAAAGAAAGTAAAAGCAGTCATATGACTTATTTTAGGCTTGAAATATTTTGCTCCAGGCTCTCCTTGATGTAAGGGTTTGTGTTGAGAAGTCTGCTGTGATTCTGATGGGTTTACCTTGACAGTTGATTTGTTTTTTTCTCGCTAACAATTTTCAATATTCTGTGCTTTGGTTGAATTTCTGGAATCTTGATTATCATATGTCTTGGTGTAGATTTATTTTGGTCGTGGGTAATTGGGGTTCTATATGCCTCACTTATCTGTATGTCAAGTTTTCTTCTCATACCGGGAAAGTTGTCTGTCATTATGTCTGTAAATAATCTTTTTAGATCCTTTGCACTGTCTCCTTCTTTTTCCTTCACTCCGATTAATCTTATGTTGTTCTTCTTTGCATCATCTTGCAGTTGTTGTATTGATTTTTCATTGTCTCTAGTTATTTTTAAAATGTTTTCCTTTTTGTGGGCATGAAGTGCAATCCTGTCTTCTAGTTCTGAGATTCTGTCTTTGCTTTCATTTAATCTACAGCACATACTTTCAAAGCAGTTTTTGATTTCTTGGACATCTGTTTGGATCTGTTCCATGGTTTCCATTTCTTTCCTAAATTGCATGATCAAGTTTTCTGTTGTTTTTCTAAGCTCCTCTGTTTTTTAATGTGTGTCTATTCTAAATTCACTAAGCAGGTCTTTCATTATTATCGTCATCTCTTTTTTAACTTGGCCACTTATTTCTAATCTGACGTTCTCTATAACCTCATCCATCTATTTTTTAACTTCTGCTGCTATTATTTCTGAAAGTTTGGTTGAGTGTTTTCCAATTTCCTCTATTTTGTTGTCCTCTGGATTTGTTCTGGGTGAGCTGGGGTTATGGGGTTGTATTTGACTTCTGGGTCTGGTCATTTTCTTTGTATCTATATGTGTTTCCCCCCTTTTAGTTTCAGTGCTGATTTTTATGTTTTGATTATGGGAGGTTACTTGAAAACAAATATCAATGCTTTCTAAGGAGAATTCTAGTTATTCAGTGTCTTCTAGATATATGTGATTCTTGGCTTTTGTGGTTGTCTCAGGTCCCTGGATTACGTTAATGATCATTACCTCAGATAATTACAGTATTACCATATGAGAAAGTACAACTGGTTATAACCTGTATGACACACTTGTTACACTAGTACATTAGCAATAGCATCAATTACATTCGTGAAATTGACTGACTGTGGTAAATATTAACTTTGTATCTTTAACCATAAGAGCAAGGTCAACACCATTATAAAGCAGAATCCAATATAAACCAGGAATTTGTATGTAGTGGGTATCCTGTTAGTAGAGTGGTTTTTACTCTGCTTGTAGTGGGGATAATGAGGGATAGGAAAAGGTAGAGTGGTAATGAAGAAAGTTCTAGTAGATGTAAAATTTAAAATAGGATGTTACTTATACTTTGGGAAACTTGAGTAGATAGTTTAGGAAGAGTGAAAGGTGAGAGTAGTGGGTCAAATCATGTAGAATCTAGACAATATTTACTCATATGAAAAATGAAAAGGAGAGAGAGAAAATGATAAGAAAAGGAAAAATCTGAGCATTTGGTTGAGGAAGGAGAGATATGAGCAAGGCAAGAGTCAATAAAAGTAAAAACCAAAACAACAACAACAAGAAAGAATATGTAGACAAGAGAATGCATCAGACAGGTAACAGGATGAATAAGAGAAAGAGAAAATCAAAGGAGAAACAAAAACCAACATGTACATCTATTATGTATACATACACGTATAGTGAGATTTCTCTGATGGCCACCACTCTGTGGGGGGTGTAGGCCAAAACCTGATTCTATGCTCATTAGCCCTACCAAGACTGCAGTGGTCAGTGCTGGGTACTATATTGATCCTGGCCTCCAAGTGTGGAGTCTGGGGGCAGTTGTCAGACTGCAGCTCTCTGGGGGATCTTTGGTAACCCGCCATGTCTCCTTATCCTTTATCTCTCTAAAAGTTCCTTAGTGGTGTGGGTATTGTTGACTTTACCAGATAGTGATGGCTTGGATCAGAAGAGAAATGAAAAAAAAAAAAAAAAACCCACTAATGAGAGAGAGAGAGGGAACAGTGCTTTCTGTCTGAGATGTTTCCCACCTTATTTGAATTTCACCCTGCCAGGAGCGGCCTAACTTGCCAGCTCAAGCCTGGGTCTGAAGATGGAACCTAGAGCTGTCTTCCCCAGAAGGGGGTGGAACCTGCACCCACATGACTTATTTTAGAATTTGAATTTGGTTCTATTTGTTATCAATGTTCACCTCTATTCTACAGAAACTTTGGCAATTGAGATAAAACCTGCTAGCTGCTAGCAAAGGAAGGGCTTGTGCACTTTGAATTGAGCTGTAATTGGCATGATTGCACTTCAACCGCTTTTGTGATATATGAGGATTAGAACAAAAAAAGGCTTGGACAGAGAAAATCCACCATTTTCCAACACTGAGTAAATGAGCTACCTCTTGTAGATGTAGTTTCTTACATAAATAAATGAGTATTAAAGTGAAAAATTGCCTACCACTAGAGAACTGAATTTGGTGAAGAGAGCTTAATAAAAAGACCAAAGATCAATCTGTCCCAAGCTTGGGCAGAGTCAGACACAGAAGAACTTTTTAGAGAGACTGACACTGGATTAGAGATTCAAGTCATTAAAAAACTCCAAAAAGAAAAAAAAAAAAAAGAGAGAGAGAGAGACAAAACCACGTGAGTATTCTAGTGTTTAAAATAGTATGCTTCCGTTGTTGGATCATGCTTTGTCTACCTATTCCTCATTAGGAAACTGTATTAAAAGTATGACTTAAAGCAACGATTTAATGTTATTCTCATGTTTCCTGAGGTTGACAAGTGAGCTGGAAAATGTTCTTGCTCCAGATCTTGTCATTTTGATGGTACTCAACAGGCAGATTGTTCCAGTGGATATAAATCGTGTCTGGCACTTTGGCATGGATAATACAAAAGCAAACTCAGCTCAGAGTGCTTATCCAAGCCCTATACCTTGATGGAGAGCCTTGATGTTGTCAGACTTCTTACATGGCAACTCAGGGCTCCTCAAGTGAATATTCCAAGACCAGTGAGGAAACTACCAATGTCCAACCATCACTTCCTTTGCAGCCTATTGGCTGAATTAAGTCTCTCAGTCTGACCTAGTGGGAGTAGAATTAGTCTCCATTCGCTAAAGGATTTGCAGCTACCTTTAATCTGCTATACACTGTAGTGCATTGACCTTCAAATCACAATTGGGATGCAGCAGAAATGCTACCTGTGCTAATACTTCTTATTAATGCTGGAGTTCTGAATACCATCCTTACAAATACTCATGCAAAGTGAAATTACAGCCTCAAACACGAGGGAAACAACCCTATCACTTCGCTTGGGTGGATCAGGCATTTGCCACAGATTGTAATTAACATACCAGTGAAAACAGCCAAAATAAAGAGATAGATGATAGATGCCGTTTCCCAGCCAATTTAAGGATAAGGCACCCTCTGGTTCAACCCTTACCACAAACCCCAAATGCAAAGAGAAGAATTTGATATGTACAAGAAACATTGCTGGATTAGTGTTTTTCTCCTGTTGGTAGAAATCTTGTTCGTGGAAACATGCTGTTCCACCTATGAACAAAAATGTTCTGAAACATCCCTTCCCACTACCTCCAAATAAATCCCACTAAATTGAAGCCATATTTGCAGATCACAAAAGGAATATCTCAGCAGTGGTAGGTTTTGATTCTCGTACACAGTCAGGTTCCCGTACACTGAGGGGTTCATTTCACTTGCCATTGCTGGGAGACCAGTAATGTAATGAATTTCTCTGACAGATCAGATCAGGGAATGAGCTCTTTGGGCCACAGACTTGTGTGGAATTGTAACAGTGTGTGTTCACTGACCCCAAGTTGAAGGAATGTTTTGTTCCAGGATTCTGGAAGGGAAACTGATAGTCTCTGTTGTTTTCATTGCTTAAACTGCACATTATTCTGAAGAAATTTATTTTAAATTAACTTGAGTTGTAGCACAGCTTTTCAAAAAAAAGAAGTTTAATCAAATGTTCCATATTTTACTAGCAGCATGTTGGTTAAGTGAAAACAAATTCTTCATGAATTTATAGAAAAGAGGACAAACTCCCAAATTTCTGATGAAGAAACAATGACTCTTCTCCTCTCTCTCCCTCTCACCCTCTCTGTCTGTCTGTCTCTCTCTCTCTCTCTTTCTCTCTCATGCGCGCGCGCACACACACACACACACACACACACACACTTCTTCGCATTCGTGCTTGAATATGAGTAATAAATTCTCTCACTTGTTTGAAAATTCTCTGGTCCAACACCTTTGGGGAAAAAAGACTGTGAAATCTTAAGTTTGGTCTGAACTCGAGTTAACCGTCAGAGATTTCTGCCTGAAGTTGAATTCTCTTCTCATTTTAATTTTCTTTGGACACAGTACTTGCAACCAAAGCAGTCTCCAGAATCGGAAGCCAGGGACTGGCCAGCCTGTATCTGACCTTTCCAGCAGATGTTTGTAAATGGACAGAACTGCCT
Source organism: Hystrix cristata (assembly GCA_004026905.1). Classification (NCBI taxonomy): domain Eukaryota; kingdom Metazoa; phylum Chordata; class Mammalia; order Rodentia; family Hystricidae; genus Hystrix; species Hystrix cristata. Next base: position 43,638 of record PVJO010010076.1, read on the forward strand.
TTTCCAGCCCAAACTGCGTAATCTTTGGTTAAGGTTGTTTCCCATGCAAATACTTAGACAGACTGTGGTTTGTGCTGCTGGGCATTGGTAATAGGATACACAGAGTCCAGGTCACAGACTAAACCCAGCTGGATCAGAAGTGACCCTTTTAATCTTGGGATGAAAGCTTGATACATTAGGGGAGTTAGTTGATCTGATCAGTAAGATCTTTTCTTTCCTTGCTAAAGCTCAAATTATGATGTGGACAACCACTTGGCATGGTGAGCAAAGAAATAAAAAATAGTATCTCAAGTCTTATGTGGCCAAAAAATGAACTAGCTCACATAGTACAAATCTGTTTTAGGAAGTGATGTAACAAGGTAGATCCACCACTAGTTGTTTAATGGGAAAAGCAAAACAGCAGGTAGAATGTAAGCATGAGAATATGCACCCCTGAATGCCATTATCTACACCATTAACTTCCTACAAGTAAGAAGCTTGGAAAAACAAAATCTCTTAGCAGTGCGGGAGCCAACGTTTGTGTACAGAACATCCTGCGCTTATTTTAAGAAATGTGGTAGTAGGGTTCCTGAAGAGTGTATTGATCCATCTCCTACAAGGAAAGAATGGTAACTGGATATATAAGTGAGCATACAGGCTTGGTGACTACCACATGAAGTCTCAAGAGGATGTCTTGGGTCTCTGACTCCCCAGACAATGAACAAGGAAAGCCTACTGCACTAATGTTCCTTTTGAGAGACAAAGGGACTTGAACATCAGGTTGTCTCACAGACAACGGGAGCTGAAATTTTAGTGCAATGAAAACAGCAGAGATTCTTTAGGTCAGCTGACTTACATTTGAGGGTTATCTCGGCAACATCTGCTTGTGCAGGCTTGGGCAGGTCATTTAATCTGCCTGAGATCACCTTGTTACAGGCGAGGCTTTCAATTTCACAGTTAGGCTTAATGAATCTGCATGTAAAGCACTTAGTGTTATGCCTGGCACACAGTAGTGCTCTAATATGCTAATCTCTCTAAGATTTCTCGTGTTTTTTGTGACAATATCGTTTTGAGAATGAGACAGGACCAGGTTTAAGTACCAGATTTACTATTTTGTACCTGTATGAATATTAAGAAATTTCTTTCCTTCACTGAATGCAAGTTTCTTCATCTTTGTAATGGGGAAAACAATGACCTCATATGGGTCATTTGATTATTAAATCTATGGCAGAAAAAAAAAAATCTAAGATTGTTTTTATGCATTTAATAGTTTCCATTTATTTTCATATCTCTTCCTACACTTTCCACAGATTGGAGCATAAAAGTATAGGGAGACTTGTGAATGGTCCTTGTTTTTGCTCAAGGGGAAATAGATCCAGATGTGGGGGCTCAGCATTAAGATAAAACCGCTACAGCAGAAAATGTGGCAATAAGCTCTGGGGGCATTTGTTGTCCTTCAGAATCATAGTGCATACCCCCAGGGAGGAAGCTTACAGTGAAGTCAGAATTAGATGAGCACAGTCACAGGAAAAATTCCAAATGTAAATAACAAGATACATAATTGAAAAAAAGGATTCAAAAGAGGTGACACTTGATGTGCTATATTTTGGGGGAGGGGTGTTCTTTAGTGTCCTTTGCTGGGATGAGAACCAGATACAGATTTACAATTCCAGGTACACATCTGCTCTTTCTTTAATATTCTTCAGTGATGCTTTATATGACTTACCCTTCTAATTTTATTTAATTTCTGTATTTTTTTCATATTTTCTTTTTTGAAGCATTCCAGGTCCTTTTGCACGTTTTACTTTAAAGATACACGGCATGCCAGGTGCTTCAGGAAATAAAAAAAGTGGTACTTCTGGTATGATACTTAAACTTTTTCCCTTGAACTCACACCCAAGAACTTGTCTATTGGCCAATTTGCATTTTGGCCACCATTTAAGTACTTGGCAGCCGCAGCCACTATGTAAACTCACTCCATATGTGGTACTAATTGGCACCGTTGGAAGCTTAAGAAGGGAAGCTGAGAGACTGAGTGGGCAAAGAAACCTGACAAGACCTTCACACAATGATTCTCAACAGGAGTTAGAAATTAGAACTGTGAGGGGAAGGGTGGGCCTGTATGACGGGTCAATGAGATGAATCGCTCAGCACTTTGCAAAAAGCAAGAAAAAGGTTTGAAATAGATCCTGTATTTCTCACAAAATCTCCAAAATAGACCAAGGAGAACCTTCTCACTTAACATGTGAAGTCAAGGAGTATAAATGTACAGATGGAAGAATGATCTAGGGTCAAACGGAAGCCTTGGACTGTGTGAGGACTCAGCCATTGATTCCGGCCAGTAAACCTCCCCCGGGTCAGTTTCTCCATCTGCAAAGCAGTCTTGAGTTTTTCAAATGATTTATTTCCTACCAGCTGAAGGGAACAGGAGGCAGATTTGTAGTTTGTTAAAGTGCTTTGATTTTGCAAACTTCAAACCCAAACAGAAGGATCTCTTGTAACACCCTAGCTGTGGGTCTCTGTAGGCACAAGAAAAGCCAAAGTGGTATCGGGGATAATTATTCCCCTAGACAGCTGTGTACATCCAGCTTCTCTAGGTTTCAAGAAACAGAATTTGCAAGGAACAGAATGAAGCCTTGGGGAACTGGGGTTAATTTTAAGGATATCCTGGGGCAGATGGAAACCCAGGAGCTGCCTCCTGGCCACATCAAAAGACCCATGGGATCAGACAGGTTTGTTTTTTCTTTTCTTTTCTTTCTTTCTTTTTTTTTTTTTTTTTTTTTGCACTGGGAATCGAACTCAGGACCTTGTTCTTACAAGGCAAGCACTCCAACCACTGGGCTAAATTCCCAGCCCAGATGGGCTTGTTTTTTCTTAATTCAAAATATAAAAACAGGTTTGGTTTCCCCATAGCAATTATAATTGTAGTAACATTTAACATCAGTTTCTACATGCCTGTGTAGGTTTGCTTCGTATCAGAGCATAATAGACCTGAAGAGAGCTCCCAGATCTGATCCTGTCTTGTTCTTTACAGATACTTTTATATTCTTTGCCCTGGGAAATAAGAATGCAATTGCAAGGACCTGAAACTAGAAATGTGATTAGTAAATCTCTCTCAAGAGGACACTGAGTCAGAAAATTCCAAGGCCACAGATAATTTAATATAGTTTAGAAAAGGCCCCTTTTCCATTGTACTCCTTGTCCTGTAAGACAAAGGTAAGTAGGATCAGAGGACAAGCCATATAATGTGCAAGACCCTGGGAAGGACCCCATATTGCTTGGGTTTAAGGCAACCTGTTTTAATTCCCTTTTCCATTTTTAATCCATAACTCTGTCATTTAAAGCTTGTATTCCAATACTTAAAACTATTACTGCTGCCAGCACTACTACTTTAATGAGAAACCTTTGTCAAACCAAGCTGTTATAACTACACCATAGATTCGTGCCTTGAATAGGAAACATTTGCTTCTCAGTAGCTAAAGGCTGGGACATCCAACAGCTCTCCACCAGATTCACTGTCTGCTAAGGGGCCGTTCTTTGGCTTGTAGCTGGTTGTCTTCTTGTTGTATCTTCACATGGAAGAAAGAGCAAAGTGAGAGAAAGGGGAACGGAAGAAGGAAAGGGAGAGAAGGGGACAGGAGGGACAGGGAGGGAAGGGCAGAAGAGAGGAGAGATTGTCTTTCTTACTATAATGGCACTAATCTTATCAACGATGGTCCTAATTATCACTCAAAGTCCTGATCTCTGAAAATGATCATGTTGGGTTAGCATTTGAACACAGTAATTAGGGGAAGAAACATGAACATTCAGACCACAGCAAAACCTGTTCTCAAAGAGCAGAAATGGGCAGTGGTCAAGGGGTGATGGCCATCAGGACTTTCAAAGCAGCACAGAAGAAAGGGCGAAAGAGGTCCTTAGATATATATGGCAATGACTGAAATTCATAGTGACAAATATGAATGTCAGAGCCAGCTCCACCTGACTCTGTGTTACTCAAATCAGTGATATTTTGGAGCTTTTCAGAAAGTGATTTTCTCATTTCTCAGCACTCCAGCTCAGGGCAGAGCTCATGTTAAAGTTGGTCCTGAACCACTTACCACAGAAAGCTCTGTGGCTGAGCACCGCACAGATCTCTGATACGACAGTCATCTTGCCAGTCGTCCTTTTGTTTTGTTTTAACTTTCCTTATATCACACAGAAGGATTTACCTCCATTATTCAAAATTAAATATTGATTTTAGAAAGTTAGTTAAGTCATAAAGGTGAGAGTGGTAATGTTGTGATTCGGATACACAGTTTTTCCACCTCAAGGTGAGTCTTTCTATCAGCAATTTACTCAGAAAGTGGGTTACCTTATCCCAGTGCTTTCCCTTAACACGTTTTCCTAATCACTTCACAAATAAGTAATTAATTAGTGCACAAATGAAGAAAGAAATAATTACAGTGGAAAGGAAAAGTTGATACAAGAGGTCTATTTTAGACGATGCTTTACTGTCCTAGGCCAGGGATGCTGAGGCGCACGACTCTCCCGGACGAGCCTGGCTCCACTCCTCTGAGAACGGCTCTTCACGTTCATTTCAGAGAAGATAAAATGGAAGTGGAGACATTGTGGAGAGTATTTTTGCTACTAAACTTTTGACTTTAGCCCTCATTTTTTTATGAATTCATTCAAAGCTACACAGAATTGAAATAACTACAAATTCATAAATATCTACCTAAAAGAAGGTACTTAGTTATAAAGAAACACAATGTTGAACTCCTTTTCCTGTTAGAAAAAAAAAAAGCTTTACTAGAAATTCAAAGGATTTGTAAAATTTCCACAGACTGATATATTACTAGCAATGTCACTCCTGAATTACTTCTCTGATGCACAGATTTTTAAAAGTCATTCAGGACAGTACGTGAATATGCTGTGCTCTGCTTATTTGGGGGCCTATTGTTTTTTGTACCCCATTTGCGACGTGAGCCATTTGATATTTTGGCCACTGAAAGGTGAGTGAAAGTCCCGGGTGATAATTCTGTGCACAAACTTTAGAGCTGCTACCTGATTCCCACATTCTCTGCCCCTCCCAGAGATGACCCTGGAGACACCTGTGAACTGGAAGCCTCAGCCTTCCTCAGTCCTACATGTGCAAAGCCGGACTCCAAGTGAGACTGCACCTCCCAAGTACACGAGAGGTAAATAACAGTGGAATCACACTACTGAGATGTTGCATTTGCTACACACATAACCTAGCATATCTGTCTCACGTGAGAAGTTGAATGACTATGTGAGATACCCTCATCCATAACCTGCCTGTGCCATTTCCTAAGCTTATGTAGTTGGCTACCATTTCCTCACCTCCAAAATGTCTGTATCAGATGGGATGATAAAAATGAGTTTCTGACAAGCTCCCTACTTGGCAAAACAAGATCTAATCATGATTTTTTTCTTGCGGTAGTTTATAATAATTTATTAAGATTATGTAATAAAAATAAGAAGCCTACAGAGACTATAATAGCACGGTAGCAACAGCAGAGATCTTCACAAAGGAAATTTTAAAATTGCCCTTCTATTCAAAATTTATGTAGGATATAATTTTCTTTATCAATTTACTTATTCACATGTATCTATGGGACTTTGAAAACCTTAGAAATTGATGAAAGGAAAATGCTTATTTTTTCCTTCTGTATCTTGTGGATGGAAAGTTACAAAGAAATAGATACAGCCCTGACCCACAGGCAGCTTAAAGTTCACTTGGAACGAAGAAGAACAAAGTAAATAGGATAGTATGTTAAGCCTTGAAGCCAGAGAAATGGCCCTCAGAGAGATTGCCCTTTCCCACATGTAAATGAAGAAAAGTTTTCTGGAGCAGCTGAAAATGGGTTACTATTAGCTAAGTGCTAAAAATGGGAAACTGAGCATTGAGGGCAAAGGTGAGAGGAGGAAGGAACTTCTGCAAAAGCTAAAGAATATGTGCCAAGGATAGGAAGCATCTCACTTCCAAAGCAAAGGATTTCAGGTTCTCTTTCCGCTTGTTCTTGAAACAAGGGAGATTGTGCAGAGTCATTGTTTTTCCGCAACATTAAAAATCTGCAGAATTCACCATTATACTGTCAGTGGTCCACCCTTATCCAGGTGGGCTGATTGTGTCATGTTGGCCAGTGAGAACTACACGAATGTCGATTTGGTTGTGGTTTGGGAAATGGCAATTCTGAGAAAACTCTGCTTTTCCTAATAAAGAAACATGGCTCTTTAAGTCTATTTTTTCATCAGTTTATCTTTGCTCCTGCTTTGAACTAGACATGACCACAGAATTAAAAACAAAAGACAAAAATAAAAAATAAAAAAAAACCAATACTAGTGAAGAAGAATGGTAATCAAAAGAAAATATAAAAGCCTTGATTGATAACATCATGAAGCTATCCTAATAATCACATCAAAGCATCTTGATATATTGGGGAAAAGACTGAGTCACCTTGAGTTTCCCATTGTTCTCTTTCGAATGCATTCTCAACTACAATAATACCACATTCTGGTCACCCATTTCTATCCAGCTGGATCACACACTATCTCCCATCTACAGCTTTTTCATCCACGTGCCCTCCTCCAGTTACTTCCCTAACTATAGGTGGTTACCCTTTTATTCTTCTTGATTTAAATAAATTCCAGTTATGTAAACACAGCCCACGTCCAGTCTCTCCATGTGAGACAAGAAGTTGTTAATGGTCCAAGTTCCAGAGACAAAGGTCTGGGTACAAATCTAATCTTCATGTTAATAGCTGTGCAGTGGTGGACAATCCCCTGAAGCTGTATGGGCCACAGGGCTTCGATCTGCAGACGGCAACATTCCTCTGAACTTCACAGGACTCATGTGCACATTAAATGAAATTCCTTAAAGAACTTAGCAGAAGGCCAAGTTTCAAATACAGACGATGCTCTTATAGATCTAAAGTTTATCATTAATTAATTTTCTCTGAAGAATCTATTAATCTTTCCCCTCACTAAAATCCTGCTAGTTTCCTCATTGGCTAGTACAGTATCAACACATTCTTGATGATTTTCTTTATTTAACTTTGTGTTAAAAATGAGTGTTTTGTATTTATAAAAATACTCTAAATGACTGATGATCTAGGACTTTTCTTTCTGCGTGTAATATCTACATGGAATCTGCAGTTTGGAACCCAGAGCACGTGTTCATTAATAATATTTCAATAGCATTCTGTGTCTCAGGTATTACCTCTTAAATCTTCGCCGTGTGCCGAGGGAGGTGTGGTTGCTATCCTGGTGTTGCCATGGAGCCAGGAAGCACTGTGATCTGCATCACTCACCTAAGGTCACACGGTTAGGAAGTGTGGGCCGGGCTGGGGTGACAGCAGCCTGCCCGCCTAACATCCTTCTCTTTCATCTATAACAACAACTCTTAGGCAGCCACACACCAAAAGGTGACCAGCTGATACAAGTGGACAGAATGTGATGAACTGCCGGTAAGTGAGCCATCCTCCTCTCCCATTTCCAAGTCAGTGCAAAAACTAGATTAAAACACTGTGTCTTATCAGGTCCTCGTACTTCCTTCATTTGGTTCTTTCAGAGTGCACCATTTTTTTCCCCATTAGGTTGTACCAGGCACATCATACTTATCTCTGAATGCCCAGGACATAGCACAATTCCTGGAACACAAACTATCTCTCACAATTGCTAAATAAAATATATCGAAGATAGATGTTCCATTTAAAAAGATTGCACAAATAATAGGATATATCAATTTATTCCTGGAATAACCAGTATTTCCAATAACGTAAGCAAGGTAAGTTTTAAATTTGCATTTTTGTGATAATAATTTAACATGAACCCCAATTTATATTTCATAGGTTATTACTTGTTTAAAAATTTTTCATCCATTTCTTCAAAAATCTAAGTCACAATCCTCTCTTGTTTCCATATTGAATAAACTATAAGATTAAAAATTCTCCATTAATTTAGAGAATGGCCATTGAACTTTGACTTTTGTAACATTAAAAAATTAAAATAAAATTAACTTATGAATGTAAGTGTAATTTGAACAAGAATAATTGATAAGATAGCATAGCGGTAATAATTAAAGGGAGAGATTTTTCAAACTAGAGTTTGTACCTATGTCTGCAATTCCAGTTTAGAAACCCAAAGTTGGAAGACCACAGACAACTTCTTTGTATATCTGAAGAGTGTTTGCTCTCACAATGGTGCAGACCACCTACAGGCAGCTGGACCTGATCAAAAGAGGAAAACAGTGAGAAGCTGGTGCTTTTCCTCTGCTACAAAAATCCAAGCCAAAAAATAAATGAATCTGGATGCGTAGAAATGCTTTGCTTTCAATCACCCAAGGTGACCTTCCATGGAAACAAAAAACAGAAATGTTTTTCTCCTCTTAAAGAAGATCACGTCTCCTTGAAATAACATATAGGAAAGCACTTGCGAGTTCAAGTATTCACAGCAACAACCAGGGTTATTCTTATGAGTGAGCTAGTGGTGCTTATTGATAGAAAATGCCCGAAGAAGTACACCACTTAGTCATGGAAAACACTCAGTTTTACTACAAGTTTTCTGAGCAAGACATTCCTGTTCCACTCATCTTGTGCACGCCCCTGGCTCCCACCACATCCACCTTCTTTGCAGCACTTGCCCTGTCATCCCAGAACATGCCTGTGCTGATTGGGTAGACGGTAGACCCAAGAAAATGGGACTTTCTAACAATGTAACTGGTCACATGAGGTCAGTGTGTAAGTGCAGAAACTAAAATTTATTTGAGTGAGCCAGAATTTTCAGTTTTAAAATAAATACACAATAGCCATTGTTTAACGGAATAAAACATTTCCCTTATAATAGATGTAGGTATCAAAAATTTATACTAAGTTGAGTTGGAAAATTGATCGGGAACACTTACAATTCCTCTGAAAGAGATTGTTTCTCTCATTTCTTCTTTGATTTTAATGACCACAATTTTGCATCTCTATGAGGAAATTTTTATTACATTGACTTAAATTATTATTTATGAAACAGTATTTTCTGGCCCATTTCACTAAAATTTTTTTTTGAAAACACAAGTTTTGCATTAGTATATGCAAGTTTTTCTCAGTAATATATTATTACATGAAATCTTTAATTTCCTAAATTAATCAGTACATATGTAATCACGTAATTGTATTTCTGACTACTAAAGTCTAGATGCCATTATCTTGTCAGACCAGAAGTTTCTAAACTAGAACTGAGGTTTCTTTGTCCTGCCAAACTGAACCTCTTGTTCCTTCTCTTCTAATGTATGATTTTTTTCCTATTGTTATGAACAAGAATAGTCACAAAAGAAAAAAGTGTATGTAGTAAAAGAGAGAGAAAGAAGCAAGAAATTTTACATATGAGATATGAAATAAAAATATAATTGTCTGAAAGGCTTCCAGAACTCCCTTCAAGTGTATATTAAACTCTAGTATATGAAAATAGAAGCATTCGATTAAATACACACAGGCACCTGCTTATAAAGATGCTAAGTAATGTTACCATATTACATGGTCTCATAATTATCTCTAGCTTCAGGAAATATATGTGCATGATCCCAAAACATCCACATAAAAAGAAATCCTGATTAGTCATCCAGAATGTTAGTTTATTCAACAGTAAACATCTGTTTGTTTAAGCGTTCCACATAATTGGGATTTTTAAAATTTTTATCCAGATGGTGGTGAATTTTGTACTTCAGAAGCAAATGTAATTGCACAATCTAGTGGACATACAAAAGAAAAATAACTGCATAATATTGGAGATTGAGAAAAGTAATGTGAGGCTGACATAAATAGATGGGCACATCTAAAACACAGTCTAGATCTCAGATTATCAGAAACACTGAATGAAGGATTTTATCAACATTCTTCATGGTCTCTTATTTGCACTGATAGAAGAGAACAAATCTAATGTCCTGAATCGTTGTTTTCATTCAGCAGCCATTTCTAATTTCCTGCATCTTGCATTCTGTCCTTTTTATGCTGTGTAACAAATTACCAAAAATTGAGCTGCTTACAACAACACATTTATTAAATCCAAATTCCTGTAGGTCAGACACCCAAATATAACTTGATTGGGATCTCTGCTCATGGTCTCTAAAGGCTGAAATGGATGTGTTGCCTGGGCCGTGATCTCATGTGGAGATGAGGGACGGTTCTGTTCCCAAGCTCTCTCACTTCATGGCAAGGAGCAGTTTCTGTGCAGCTTTAGACTTCACAGAGGCCATGAAGCTCTTCCAGCTAGCAACAGGCTCTTCGAATCTCTAACTTCAGAGAAGGACTCTTCTAGAATAACCCCTCTTCAGATAACACAAAGTCAAATTATTCGAGACCTTAATCACATCCAAAACATTGCCTTCTTTTCTACATTTTGCTGTTGGAAATCAGTTGCAGGTTCCTTCCATCCTCAAGAGAAAGCGTTACAAGAAGTCCTGGAGATGGGGAGGAAGGACCATGAAACTTGCAGGCCATTTTAAAAGACTGCCTACCATATCTTGTCAAGTAAAAGTTTGCAACTCTCATAATTACCAGTAGCCATGGGCCTGTATGCAGCAGAAGCAATGCTAATGAATCAAAATTGATTTTTAAAAATGTTAACTTTTTCACTAAACTATGAGAAGAATACTTTACATGAGATCTACTCTATGAGATCTTTAAGTGTACAAACAGTATTGTGGACTACAGAAGATATTTAGAATGTATTCATCTTGCTTAACTGAAATGATTTGCTCCAAGATTAGTGACCGTCTATTATTCCCCCACGACTACCCCGCCGGACTTTGGCAACCATATTTACACTGTGAGCTGATGAATTTCACTATTTTATAGACTTCCCATAGGTGGTTATATGCAGTATTTATCTTTCTGTGACTGGCTCATCGTCAACCTAATATTCTTAAGGCTTGTTGTCCAAGCTGTCAAAAATCAACAAATTTTCTTCTTTTAAAAGCTGAATAGCATCCTGCTTTATGCTCAATATCACTACTCATCAGGGAAATCAAAACTACTATGTGATTTCACCTAATGCTTGTCAGGATGACTTTTTATAAAAAGATGTAGGGAAAGGAGGAGGAGGAAGACAAGAAAAAGGCAGAAGGCCAGATGAGGGAAGAGGCTCGTGAAACAGCACCCCACCCTCTTCATACTGCCAAGGGCTGGACACAGCTGCTATTGGTGATCTTGTTGCTTCCAGAAATGCAAAGACAAGTGCTATTTCCTACTTCCAAGTGAGACGACGTAGGAGAACATACTATTATGAGGCGCCCATGTCTACCTTACTACTATAATCAACGAAAATACAATTTCACCCAATATATTAAGGTGTTCAATCATCACAATACTCCTAAGTGTGTGTGTGTGTGTGTGTGTGTGTGTGTGTGTGCACGCACGTGCGCACAGCTTATTATGGTTTCAAAGAGGACTATTTACGTGTTGTGCCTCATTAAGGGTAATGTGGGTAATGTGTATTTGATTGTAAAAACAACAAAGTTGCATCCATTTTCTTGTCTTTTTAAAAATCTTGCCCAATCTACACTTTGGTGGTCTCCCAGCACTTTTTGAGCTTTCCACATTCATTTGTGACAGTGCCAGTTACTTCTGCAGCTTAAGGAATTGCTTTGCCCTGCTGAATGTGACCAAAACTTCCATGAGGAATTGCAAACATGATGGCACCATCAGGGATATTGCAGTTATTTCCAGACATTCTGCAAGAGCCGATCACCTGAACGACTTCTCCCTCCCACATCTACAGGAATATGCACCAGCTCTTCAGGCACATCGAGACTTTTATTTGAACCAAGAAAAAATAGGTCATCATTTTCATCGCTACCTTTTACACTCTAAGCCTCTCCCTGGGGACATGCAGGGGAGTGAATTCATATTTCTTTATTCTCTTTCCAACTGTATTGTAATGGTGTAAAATACACCAAGCCTTTTTTGGATCACATGGATACTTTATACACTGTAAAAAAAAAAAATGTGTATCATCAACATCAAAGTAACAAAAAAAAATACTTAAAATCTTACCAATATATTGAGTACCCAAGAATGACATGCTTCTTGGCTTAAAAATGCAACGACTCGGAAAATACTTGTTGAGTCACTGTGCATACATGCTCAGTAGTCATTTGAAGACCACAATCAAATCGGTAAAAAAAAAAAACACTTGAGCACCTGCCCTCAAACAGCTTATATCTGTCAGCTGATGATACGTGTAGTGACAACAGTTAGAAAGGAAAAGGGGGACGATTGTTTGTACAGCATAGTCAGCAAAGGCCTCGCCTATCAAGGGGAATTTATGCATCACGGTCACTTGTTTATCTTTCCTTCAGGTAAATTTCATAATTGTGGTGACACTTTTATATATATAAAATCACAATAATGTACATAATACTAAGATTTAGCATTTTTCCATTTAAACTATACAGTCTGATGGTATTAAGTATATTCATATTGTAGTTCAAACATTACCACCATCTGTCTCAAAAATATTGACAACTTTCAAAACTGCAACTCTACACCCAAAGAAATCTCTTTCCATTCCTCGCTCCCCACGCTTCTCCACTATCTCTGGGCAAGTAGCATTCTACCCTCCGTCTCCATGAAATTATCTACAGGAACTGCAGATAAGTGGGATGAAATAATATCTGTCCTTTTGTAAATGGCTTATTTCACCGTGAATAATGTTTTTAAGATCCATTTATATGGTTACATATGTCAAATATCTTTCTTTTTTAAGGAAAATTCTGAATAATAATCCACTGCATATGTCTGTCACATTTTACTTAGCCATTCATCTATCCACGCACCTTGAGACGAGTCTACATTTTTTTGGTGTTTGTGAGTAATGTAATTATGAACATGAGTCTAGTCTAATCCTTGTTTCCAAAGTTTGGGTAGATACTGAGAAGAGAAATTGCTGAATCATACATTCATTTTTGGTTTAATTTTTTGAGAAACTGTCATAACATTTTCCAAAAGAGTCACCACTTTACAATCCCAGTAGGAGTACACAAGCATTGTCATTTCTCCCCATTCTCCATTTATCTCATTTTCCATTTTGTAAAAATAATAGACCCATTTATGAGTATAAAATTCTGATGGTAATTTTGATTTACATTTGCCTGTGTCTTGTTCACTGCTATACAACCAATGCCTAGGGAGATGTCTGAGTGATTAAATAAATCCAAAAGTGGTATCACACATCTATCAAGAAAGACAGAGAGCATCCTGGGTCATGGAATGTTGCTACGAGCATTTGTATACACAGGCTGAATCACCGCTGCTAAATTTTTACAATTAGGACAGCGCCAGCAGTTTCTTAAAGATACAAGGAGTTAAAGGGAGAGGAGAAGATGACGTCATGGAAGCAGTATAGCCTGCTAATCACAAACACCCTGAATGGAGACATTGAACCATACACAGAGCTGGGAAGATAAAGCTTGTATAGAGCTGGGGAAGAACCCTCCAGACAGAGAAGGGCAGATGCCAAAGTGGAGAGGCACATGCAGGAGCTAAAGAGGAGGTTGATAACCAGGAAGAGTAGGAGTACAGTAAAAAGACAGAGATGAGATTGGGGTTGGAAGCTATGTACATTAAACAGGGTCTTGAAGCAGGGCAAGCACAATGGGTTTTCTAAATGACGTTAAAGACTTGGGAAAACCTTGATTGGGGAACTGAAATGATCCAATCTGTGTTTGTGAAGTACAAATCGGAGACAGATATGAGTGGAAGCAGAGAGACTTATTAGGAGTCTACGGCAACAGATCAGGCCTAGAGATGGACAGGTGCAGAGAGTGTAAAACCTAATCAGGTTTAACAGTGATTTTGAGGACAGCGCTAACAGTATGACTACTAGACCAGAGTTAATGATGTCTTCCGTTCCTGAGAAATGGAAGACTTGGAGGGGATGAGTTAAAGTATAGAGACATCCATCAAGAATTCTGTCTCAGGTATTTCAAATTTGAGATCTGCTATTAACTCAGCAGCAATGTCAAGGGAACTGAAGAGTCTGGAGTTCAGAGAAAGAGCTAGTGATAAAAAAAAGTGAGTCAGCAGCTCATTGATGGTATCATGATGGTCAACATAAAACAGTATTTAATCTGTAGGACGGGATATGAGAAAGGAGTGAGAGAAAAGAGAACAAAGCCCAGCATGGAGCTCGGGAGAACTCACATATTTAAACGTTGGGGAAGCCAAGAGAAATGTTTAAGATGTGGCTAGTGAGGAAGAAGGAAAAACAAGATGTGGTGCAGAAGTCAGGCCTGAAGTGGGAAGCAAAGGAAATGAAAAGAACAGAGATCAGAGTCCAGAAAGATCTTGTCACATCACACTGATACCTTGACTCCCCCACCAAATAAAAATGGGGAGCTTCAACCAGGAGCAGGAGAAAATACAAACGTGCTCCTTCTCTAGATCAATTCAGAAGTAAGAGGAAAGCACAAACATTTTGTAATAAATAAGTACAACCATTTCTAGGATACTCTGTCATTACCTATAATATAACCACATAAAATTAAATTTCCAAACTCTAAATGTCAAAAGTATTAAACACAGAATGCATTCCAGCATTATTAGCAAAACAGTAAACCAGTCTGACATTCAAAAAACCGAAAAGCCAAAAACCATGATGGTCAAACCACTCCAATTAGCCCCAATACAGTCTAGCCAAGGCAACAGCTTTTAATTAACTGATTGTTTTGCTTTTAATTAAATGATCAGGCAACCTGAAGAATTACTTCATTTATATTTTCAACACAATCATATGTCTAAACTCTAAGTCTGTACCTCCAAATCCTGTCGGGTTATTTCATCAGGATGCTGATAACAGGGCTTACATTCAACGCTGCTCAGGAGCATTTTCCCCAACAACGTGGCTCTTCCTTCAAGTCCTCTCTTCCCGAGAGCAAGTGTTTTGTCTACTTAATGCCTTCCAATATACACATTTTACTTATTGATAAGTCATTTTCTTATGTGTATGCGTCCATGATTGTGGCATCTGGGAAACAAGGGGCACGATGAAAGACATCCTAGGAATTAAGAGAACATGACAAGGGCCATTTCATCCTGACGTTGATAGAAAGTGAGGAGCCCCTTTGTCTCCTTTGAGTGCGAGAAGAAAGGATGTGGCAAAAGAGGAACACATTACATCTTCGTTCCCTTTAAGAAGATGGAGACTTGCAATGAATATTTGAGAAGGTTACACCTCGATCTTCGGGAAAGGCCTGGAGTGGGTTGCTGACCTTCCACAGGAACTCCACATTGGCTGCAGCCCAGGTCCAGTGCAGCACAGAGTAAACTACACGTTGTGTTTGGGGCAAGGCGTCCTCATGAAGAGCTGGGTTACACCTCCGAGTGTCTATGATCAACGCATGATATCCAGGGTAACAGGAGTTACCACCTGCCATGTTGATAGAACTGAGAAATGCTGAAAAGAAGTTTGGACTAAGAAGCATTTGTGCCAAAAAGAAGGGAAAACCAAGCATACAAATATCAATAACCGTGGGCAATGGAGGAGAGCAACCCCCGGGCGTGGCAGCAAGGACGCAAGGGGAGGTAGGAGTTGTCACATCGAAATGGATTCAACCAGTCATCGTCTGGTAATGCCTGTGACACTCAGAGACCTCTAATTACTGCACCCTCCATTCCTCCTCAAATAGCAAAATGACATCTTTTTAGAAGGAGACAAGGTGAATACGGAGGATTTCCCTGAAAAAAGGTTAAGCTTCTCGAAGTAGGCTTTTCCCCCCATAGACTCATTACATTAATTGGCAATTTAGTTTTCAGTCACCCCTTGCTACTTACTGGAGTGGGGGGCTAAGGAGGGAAGTGAGCACAATTACAGAATTTATATGCAGTTAGATCAATTAGGGAATAAATAGCTGTATTTTCTTTGCATAGCTGAGTGGTAGTGAATGAATTTTCTCTGCTGTGCCACTGAAAAGGGAACTCACTCCTCAAGCTAAAATGCTTCAATGCATCACTGATCAGCTTTACTGCTGCTTTTTCCTGATTTCCAATCTGTCACTTCCAGTTAGACATCTGGCTTCTTAAAGCTGCCACTTCCTGTCTTTTTTTTCTGTCTAGGCGAAGGCAACATCCTGTTTACTATTCTTACAATCTCTTCCCACCCTAAACCATCGTCTAAACATTGACTTATGTAGTACCGTCTTCATTATGTTACTTGCTTTAAAATTTCTCTTGGGTCCTTATTGTTGGAATCACAGTTTTCACCTGCATTCTGCAGACCGTGAGGTGGTGGTTCCTAAAGTGTAGTCGCCATACCCGCAGGATGGTGTTCCTCTAAAAACTCCTTAGAAATGCAGATTCTTGTCTCTCAACATTGACCTATTGAGAATCAGACATTCTGGGGGTTGGACCCAGTCATTGTCTCTCTACCAACCTTTCCCAGTGACATTATGCAGGTTCTTTTTGAGAAATAGTTTCCTGGTGAAACCATGGAGTTAGCTCAGGATAATCAATGGCTGATAAAGGAGTTCTGATCAAGGGTTCGGCGAGGGCAGGGATAGAAACAGAAAGACACCATACCAGCAGCTCTGTTTCAGACAAGGACAGTCTCTTCTACTGCTCTGCACAAACTCCACCTTATGTATTATTTGTGTAGGTTGTGGGATTTGTTCAAGGTTCTTTTTCTCTACTTTTTACTCTTTTCTTTTTACCTATGGATATCTGATTGGTCCCTAAACATTTGTTGGAAAGTCTCCCTTTTCCCCAACGAATTGACTTTGCACTCATTCAAAAATCAATTGTTTTTCATGTATGTCTCTATTCTGGATTCTGTACTCATTTCTAATGATGTCACTCTACCAACATCATATAGCCTAGAGTACTGTAGCTGTGTAGCAGAACTTATTGTTGGGTGGAGTGACTCTTCCCATATTATTTTCAAGATGATTTTATGTGCTTTAAGGCGTGTGGTTTTCCACATAAATTATAGACTAATTTTGCGAGAAATCTTGCTAGGATTCTATAAGGAACTTTTGCTCTAAAATATTAAAGCTATAGGTCAGTTTGGGGAAAATGAGCATCTTTGTTTTGTTGAGTCTTTTGATCCGTGCGTATTGTATGTCCATCCATATATGTAGGTCCTCTTTCATTTCATTCATAAATTTATTGTAGGTCCAAGCAAAAGATAATGTAAATCATTAGTTGTTTCTTTGGAGTGGTTAAAAATAGTATTGTGCTTTTAATTTGGTTTTCACATGTTAACATATAGAATGTAACATACAGAACACAATTGATTTTATTTGTTTATCTTATATCCTAGAATCTTACACATTAGCTGTCAGAGTTGTTTTTATTTTATTTTTTAGATTCTTTGACTTAATATATTATCTCAAGGAAGAATTCTACATTCTTCAGCACAAAGCACTCGATTCTCATAAGAATGCAAGCTCCATTTTCATTTATGCTTAATCTAGTATCTTTTCCAGTTTTCTTTTTTTTTTCCTTCATTGTGGTGCATCATCATCTGAAATTGTTTTTAAAAAAATGCAGATTCCTGAGGAGGACTCTAAAGTTTGTGAAGGCAGCCTGAAAAACCTGCTCTTTTAATCTGATAGCCCTATTAATTCTTATACACTTTGAGGTCTAAGCACAGGCCCCAGCTTAAGCCACAGACATTCCCACTTTCCCAGACTTCCCACCCACATCTAGACTATAAAATATGCTCCTGAATCCCCATGTTTCATGTTCACAGTTCATTGCTTCCAAACTTTCATAATATCATCTCTACTTCCCTTGTACATATTCTGCAATTTTACACAGCCTAAAATTAACCTCGTATTGCATTGAACAATCCCATTGGCTTCCACATTTCTGCACTCGCCCAACTTTTAATAAAAAAAAATGCCCTGTACACTGCTTAGACATCCTGCCATGTGCACTTGGAAGTCCTTCTCCACATCCACGTGAGTAAATACATATGTATTTTAAATATGTATCCCTCTATTCAAAGTTCTCCTCCTGTCAACAAATAACTATAGATGACCCTCTTTTTGCTATAATTCACACACAAAAACTTGACTCTTGTTTCTTTATCTAAAAGCTTGCTTTCATCCGAAGACCATTCCATCACCTCTTCCCCTGTACCTACAAGTCAAAAACAACTTCTATTAAATTCACTCTTTTTCAAAGATTTCCTTTGCTCTTTACTGCTGTCCACTGGATCCTTCCACTAAGGATATACATGATATTGTGGTTCTCAGTTTTTTGTCACTATGAACAAATACCTGACATATGTTACTTAAAGTAGGAAGGCTTTATTATGCTCATGGTTTTAGGTGTTTCAGTCCACAAACTCTGACTTCATGAGAGAAAATCCTGGTGAAAGAACGTGGTGAAACAAAGCTGCCCCCTCCATGGTGGAGAGCAAGGGAAACAAAGCTGCTCCCACCCAAGGTGGAAAGAGGAAAGAGCCATGCATCAGATATGATACCCAAGGTCAAACGCCCATGACCCACACCAGTGCACACAGAAGCACGCTTTCCTAATCCTACAAGTGGTTCTCAAGCCACTCGAGTGAACATTTCAGCTTGTCTGTCATAATACTTAAGATCTCTCATCCACGAAATAAAAACAAAATTTTGAATAATACTGTATTCTTCTTTAGCTATTACTGCATTCTATTTTGAGCTCAATATGTAGTATCTCTTCTACTTCTCGAGTTGTTGATGATTTGTTTTGCTCCCATTGAAAATGACCCGATTTTGTAAATGGACCACCCACTTCTCTTGTTGCCAAACCTGGAGAGTGATTCTGACCTTCCTTCTCTCTCATACCTGCAGTTAATAACCCACCAGACTTTATTGTGTCTCCTGAAAACTCTTCTCCATCATCTAATCTGTGTATTCCTGCCCATGTCCAAGGTCAGTGCTCTGGTTCATTATTTAATAATGCTTCACTTAAACCATTGAAGCAATCATCTAATTTTACTCCCCTTTTATATTCTAATGTACTTCAATCAACCCCTACATCAAGCCACTAATCAGCTTTGTATGTTTTAGTTCTTCCTATCCTTTCCTATCCTTTACAATCCAAGTAGGACACAAGCAGTTTTGTATGACACGATTTCTACTGTTTCCTCTGTGAATACTCTGAACCAAACATTACTGACTTGCTTGTGCCAGTATGACAATTTAATTTTCTCAATATAAATGTTCATATTCTAGAAACTTTTCCTTCATTTTGCCTGAATAATAAATTTCTCTTCATTCTTCAAGATGTGATTTTATGAACCTGTTATTAATACAACTTCTCTCACTCTCATAGGCAGATTTAGGCACTTTTCTGTCTTTTTATCATAGTATCTTTATACATTCTTTTATGATCACTTATATCTGTTTTGTTTTATATCTGTTTGTTTGACTGTTGATCTACTAAACTCAATATAAATCCTTCTAAAGCAAATACCTCAATCTTGATGTATTCTATTTCAAAAATTCTTTGTAAAATAGCAATGGCATATATGGCCAAAGACTTCTTAAATATTTCTGAATAAAGTGTTGAATGGTGGAGGGAAAGATGCATACAAATTTTATAACCCAGGACCAAGAATGATACATATATTTTGAAATATAATGGCACATGAGTGTGTAGAAAAGAAAAAGTTTATGATCAGAGAAGTTCGATGTTGGTCTAAAAGCACAGACATCACAGGAGCAAAAAAGGGAGCATTATTGTTGTGGGAAGCAGATAACACAACTAAATACATGGACGTAACAATCACAAGACTTATTTAGTTACAGCTGTATAGCCTCATCTGGCATTCTACCTAGAAAATGGGAAGATTGCTGTACTTGGAAATAAGAACATAAAAGAGATGTTGCATCGTATTGTGAAAAACTTCCAATGTCCTACTAAGGAATTGGAACAACAGACATGTTTAAAAGCCACTTAAGCATTTTGACAGAGGTGGATTTTAAGAAATATCTCTTCCCACAGAATAAAGCAATGGGTTGTAGGAGTTTCATGGTAGGGTGGAGAAAAATGGGAGATGCCGTCTGTGATTAAAGAGGAAGGTAAGGCAGAGCAGAAGTGTGGTAGTGAGTACTGGCAAACAAAGAATCCAGAATCCGACTTCTGACTTTGGTGCTCCGTGTTTTCACAGACCGTCCTAAATAATATAAATAAATTTATCCACATGTACTGTATTTTGAATGAGAGGGCTGTATTTTACTATGTATTTACTATGTATTACGATACAGACATTTAAAAAATTATGTGCTCTCACTATTAATTGAATGTAATTTTCTATGCATGATTTTTAACTTTCTGTGTTCTAAAAAATCTTGCCGAACCAAGAAATTCTGATATTGAATTAAAAATTGAAGCATGAGGAAGAAAACTAAGATAATTCCAAGCAATAAAGCTACAACATTTTTTTAACAAGAACTCAATAGTGATGAAGAGTTAATAAGAGCAAATTAAAAAGGAAAGTTTCTATTATTTTGTAATGATTACATAAAGTTCACTGGGCTTAATAAAATCTGAATTGTACTTACATGTAGAACAGTATACCATTTATAATATCACAGACTTCAAAAACTGATACCATAAATATATTCCTATTTGGAATTACTACAGAGTATATACATTCTCAAATATGCAAACGGATTTGTTACAAACATGCTAGATTTATTGTGAATCTCAAATGGCCATAGTTTCAGATTTGTTAGACACTATAAATTATGACATGTATTAGATAAATAAGACCACACTGCAAAAGAATTTGTATTCTTATCTTTGCAAAGGCAGCTGGAAGTCCATGAGAATTATAGATAGGGGAGACTTTGGAGGTCAAGAATCTTGTTCCTCTTGCCAACTCGCTGCTGCTTAAATTCCCCAGCTCTCTAGTTTTGGCCTGGGTGAGGAAGGTACTAACACTTCTTTTGGAAAATCATCTCCTCTCATAATCTTTCCAGTCCCCATTTCTAAGCATACAGTCTGACCTTCATCTTGTCAGGACTTTCTTGTTGATGTAAAGTTCTCTTCCTGTAGCTAATGCAACACCACTCACTAGACACTTGAACAGCCATGCAAGGCATCGTGTAATTCATCATTTAATGGATTGTCCTGTCTTCAGAACTACTTGGAAAGATCTTTGATACATGGGCCATATATTATACTCATTTTTCCATACAATACTTAACAATTTACTGAGTGCATTCATTCTAAACATTCATTCATTCATTCTAAACATATTGTTGAATTTTTTTTTAAATCATCAGTATTAATTGGAGAGAAAACCATTCTCCAAGTTTTATATAGCTTATGTAGAATCCTGAAATTTGCTTCTTCATAAGTGATCCTTTATATTTATGCTGGGAACTAACCTGTGCATCACTCTTACAAGCCTTATTAGATGCCTGTGCAAGAGATCTGGAAAAGGCTCCAGGTGGGGAATCAGTTGCCACCTGGCAGGGACTTCTCTGCTCTGCAGCTTGCATTGGCCAAGTCTGACTTACAAAGACGGAAAGCAAAGGATCCTTGGCTGGAATCTGAAAGCCGAAGTTGGGGGAAGCACGAGTCACAGGGGAGAAGATGATGCATAACACATAAAAGTAAACAACTCTTTAAAAAATATTCACATCTATTTTGAGGAAAAGCTGTCTAACACCAAGAATACAACTAATAATATGTATTTAGTTTTTTAAAAATTCTGTTTAGGAATTCATAATATTTGATAGGATCAAAATAAAGAAAAGTTCAGGAATAGAGAAATCCACCGTGTGGGAATCAGAGAAGTTGGGGCAAAACAGGGAAATGTACAGATTTGGAAGCAGACTCCACAGGTCTCCTTCACCTGAGTAATGTCTTGAGTAGAACTTGCCGGACATTTGCAGTATCTTGTGACGCTTTCCCTTTGTCACAATCCTATGTGAGAATTTACTGATAACTCTTTGAAATGATAGCCCATGGCCAGATTATTTGTTTTTTGTTTTGTTTTGTTTTGTTTTTTACCAAGAACATGTATTGGTACATTGTATACATAATGATCATAATCAACATGGTTATTTTGTACCTGTACATGATGTATCTTGGCTTTCCCCCCCTTCCCCTCCCCTCCCTTCCATTCACCCACCCTTCCCTATTTGCAACAAGTGTAGTTACACTTTTCCATTTTTTCCCCTTTCATCTTACTTTTCTTTTAACCTTCTTCTTTATCCCCCTGTTCCCTATCTAGTTCTCCTCTCTTTTGAATACTCTCTTTTAAAAAAAAATAATAATAATGCCTATTCTACCCCTTTGTCCTTATTTACACTTATGGTTTCTCATATCAGAGAAACAATTCGATGTGTACTAATAAGTGTCTGATTTATTTCACTTAATAGTATGTTCTCAAGGAACATCCATTTACATACAAATGACTCTAGTTTATCCTTTTTTATGGCGATGTAGTACTCCATTGTGTAGAAAAACCACATCTTCTTT